>CAAE01014750.1:129643-171705 GCA_000180735.1 Tetraodon nigroviridis | reverse complement strand
GGGCCCAAACCAATGATCAAATAAAGAAAAACACAAAAAGGTTTCCTCTTTAACCAGATAAAGGTTTTCTTCCCTCCATGTTGGTGAATATGGTTGGACTTTTTTAAGCTTCTGCAACAAATTGGGGAATGGTACAAAAAAAAAAAAATCCCAGAAACAAGTGCTAAGAATATCAACAATATTCACGTTTTGAAACAAGAAAAGAATAAATCAGAAACACAATAGCTGAACAGACTGTGTTCGCCTTCTGAGGTCCAACAAGGTTGGTTCTGTGGATTTATGCATGAGCCCAGCTGCTTCCGTGCACGACCCTGCTGCAGCACCCTTTGACAAGGGGGGCATTGTCACAACCCTTCTACTCTTTGCTTCCCCCAATCGCTACACTTTATAATTCCTTCCACTCTGCATGTGTTTGGGGTGTGGGGCATGTGTGTGTGTGTGTATGTGTGTGTGGATGTGGGGGGAGTGCATGCTCTTGTCTGGAGATGCTGGAGGCAGCACAGATGAGCCACATGAGCACGGGCCAGCGTGCACTCAGCAGCCGTGATCTATCATCCACCTCGTCTGCTGTCCATATCCCCTTTGTGCTACGCAACCCTTCAGGAATTTGGAGGCATGCAATGACGACAACCATCATGCTATGTCGACAATGATGATGATGTTGATGATGATGATGATGATGATGATTATGATGATGTAACCTGTAAGCCATGTATGTACTGGCACTAACTGATAACAAACATCTCTACACAAAAAGCGCACAAGATAGTGATCTGAAGTCAAGCAGACATGTTATTTCCATTCGAGTGTGTGTGATGGTGTTGTCGCACGGGCGCCATGACACCGGTCCTCTGCTTTATTGCGAATTCGGCTCATGTGTCCCTCCTGTGAGGGTCTGTTCATTTCCCACATACCGGGCTTAATCCGGCCAGCTAAAACTTCGAAACAACGGGAGCCGCAGACGCAGCCGCTGTCCAGGAGGAGCCATTACGAGAGGGAGACTGATGGTGCTGGGGGGAGGAGTGACAGGCCAGCCACAAGATACATGGGAAGGAATTCAAAGAAGGCTGCAAGGGCAACACACGTGTTCATGTCTGCGTGTCCCAGTGATAAGTTAGAGGCTGTTAGTGTGTGTCTGCTGGCTTGTGTGGATGTGTGTGTGTGTGTGTTTTGATGGAGTTATTGGTGTGAGCAAGGGGGAAGGAGGATTTTCTTGTCTCCATTGTGCCGGTGACCCCTGGCCTTTGATGACTTGGAGTAAACGGGAGGAGAGATGCAGAGACAGGGAGAGGGAAGGGTTTTAATTAGCGTCTGAGCTCAACCTGTTCGGACACTGATGGACAGCAGCAAGATGAGGTTTCTCTGTTTCACTGAGGAACCCTGAGAGGACAAACCATCCCAACGACAGCAGTCGGAACTGCCTCTCTAACACGTCTATTCCAACACTCCGGCTGTAACCCGGCTGTAGAGCTTGGCAACGACTAATGGTTGTTGTCACACTTCTTATTTTGTGATGTTTAGTCACATGTTACTGGTGCACTAGTTTGTTTTTCTTGTGTGACCCATATTTCAAAAAGCAATATTATACATAAAAACGCTCAAGAAATTAGGATTTTATCCAGCAAAACTGACTTTTTCCAAAAAAATTGGTTTTGACTTCGTTCTCAATGTTGAAATCACCTTGGGCCTCAGTCAGTCTGCTAGCAGCAGCTAATAATAGCTAACTTTAGCATGACAGCGTGATTCATGCTTGCGTATGCTAGTATTTAACTAAAAGTGCTGGCTAGCATTCTGCATATAACCTACAGCCTCGTTTTCAATGGATGGATGGGAAAAAAACTGTTTTTGGCTTTAACTGATGCAATTAATCTTTCAATAATGCGACTGTGATCGTACACTCACACCTCTCTCACAGGCCTCGCACCACTATGGTGATCCTGGAACTGGCAGGACTCATAAAGGGTATATATATTTTAATACCAGCAGACTGTTTGATAACCTCGCTGTGCAGGCTGATCCCGTGTTAACAGCTTGCTCATATCTGAAGCCATCGCTCTCTCCAGGGAGAAGCCTCTCATTCCACAAATGTGCTCAATTAAAAAGAGCAGAGTGCTTAGAGAAGGGGCAACGAGGGGCCATTCCCTGCGCCTGCTTGATCTGGATTTCCTAATTGGTCAGTGACAACACATTACCAGACAGGCAGACGCTTGATCCGCCAAGAGGTGGCCAGCCCTCTTTCTCTAAAACCCACTTAAAGCACACGTCCACGACCGGACCGAGTGTGTCTGTATGTGAAATATGCAGTCTGCTACGAGTGGCAGCGATCGGGGGCTGATGGAGAGGTTAGGTAACACAGGTCGCCGTAAATTTGTGTCACAAATCCTCTCTGTGGAGGCAAACACACACACACACACACACACACACACAGAGGCTCAATCATGTTTGTCGCTCTATTTTTAGCAAGACTCTGACTGACGTACTGATTTCCCAACCCCTGACTCTACCCTCTCCGTCACAGCTACCTCTACTCTTCAACCTAACCAATTCTGAACCTAAAATCATGTCTTAACTCTTCAAAGTCGTGAGGACCAGCTAACATGTCCTTACCTGGACCCCCCCGCGCCCCCCTGATGCTATGCGCTGTTCTAATTTCCCAGAGATTACGGGCTGACGTGCTTTGATTGCGTAAACAATTTGGGAAGTCCGTAATTTCACGTGGTTGTGAAAAACGGCGGCGAGGCTGCGGGAGAAAAACAGGATCATCCCGTGGGAGGAAACAGTCCACGGGTGACCCGGCAGGCGGGGAAGACATTTACCCAATACACTTCCTCTCCTTCATGGAAACATCAGGGTTTATTGTTTACTGTTGTCAGTTAGCATGACAACGTGCAGGCCACTCAGTTCACATGTTAGCTGCGCAAGAAGTCTCATTTTATGTAATCTTACAGCAAACTAAAAATAGTAGCAGATGAATATTAAATGCTAGGACAGAGAGGGTTACACAATCAGCAGCATATGCTGTCAGACACTTTTGCACACGACACACGACAATCACAGCCTCTAATCAGGGATCGCGCCAATATTTTTAGGCATAAGGAGATGGGGTGTTATCTGTGGATCAATGGCTGGTATGAAAATCCCATATTTTATGTTTATGTGTGCAATTTAGCTGCAAGCTGACTCCAGTTGCCAGCGAGCAACAGACTCCACATCATCCATCAGGGAAGTTGACAGGTGAACATAAACAACGCTGCCTGCGGAAGCATTTTCAGAAGTGTAGGAGAGACACACACACACACATACACACACAAGCATGCCGGTAGATGGACGTGGAGATAGGAATGTGCGCGAGGCAGCGGATCAGAGAGTAGAAGGAAATGAATGCCGCAAGAGGCGGAAAAAGACATTCTGTATCCTCCTGCTGAACAGTGAGCAGCTCCAGGCAGACTGGCTCGTGCATCACTGCAGTGGTCTGCTGGTCGACGCTGCAGAGGCCGTTAGCCGATGTGGTCACCTGCTTGCAAAAGAAAAAAAAAAAGAAACGCACTTCCAAGCTATTTTAAAACCCCAGAAAAAAAAATCAGATGGCCAATTTTCTTATTTTAATTCTGTCGGGAGAATGCCGATAGGCAACAGGAGGGCAGGTGATCCAGCAGCAGCACAAAGAGGGCACAAACATCAGGGCGGGAGCTAAAAGCGCTGAACATACAAGTAGCTAATCCATTAGAAAGCACAGATAGGCAGTCACTTAATTAAAATGATTAATTAAGGACAATAAAATACTGCTTCTTTCAACACTGATTTTTATAATTACAAATGACTCCCTCTGCTGAGGCTTCCATATGTGTGCGCGTGCGTGTGGGTGTTTGCATGCAAATGCGTTCGTACACGCGCGCGTCCCGAGCACGGGGAGGGGAGGGAAGTCACTTTCTGCGGCTCATTCACCGTTAGGATCCTCAGCTAATGAGATTAGTCAATAATGGATTGAAAGCAAGTGGGCGCCCCTCCCCGGCACAAAGGCCAGAGAGGCAGGCCTGTCAGCGGCACATCCAGCGTCGGTCGATATGGACATAAACACAAATACATACGTGCACGCAGACTCTGACACTTAGCCGCACATCCAAACAACAGGGGCCACCTTTTTAACATACAAATTGTGTTATAATATTGAGCGGCGGCTGTTTGAGACGCCGCTACGTGCCTCAGAGGCCGCAGACAATTCCTTGAGATTTAAATTCAAATTGGGGAGCCTATCTGGTCCTGATCTGTAGAGGAAGAAAATGGATATCGCAGATATCATTCTGGGGCTTTTCAGTGCCCTAGATCTCTTTCATCACACGAATGAATGCTTCTCAGGGAACATGGAAAAGATCAAAACGACAAGAATGGGCTTTAAGACCGACGCAACAAACCAGGCCTCTTGCAAATGTGCCAAAATGCTAGCAACTGCTAGCAAACAAGGCACAGCAGGCTGCTGCTGGTGTGGAGGAACCTGGGATTCTGACACATGAAAAGGAGCTATAAAACATCAGCAGGTGACAGAAACGCATTTCCTGCTCAAATTTACGTACATTATCCTTTATCTCCTTTTTTTTTTTTTTTTTGCATTTCAGCCCTCTTTTTTTCCTGTCAAGAAAAATCTTCAAAGCACATCCCGCTGTCATCGTCCGGATGACAAAGTGGCTGAATTGGCAGAAAACGCTTATGAGGTCCTCATTCCGCTTACACAATTATCTTAACGAGAAGCAGAAAATTTAATTTGCACAGTATACGCTATTTCCTGGAGGGTCAGGCCATCGATTTCAGTCACGTCCACATCAGATCTGAATAATCCGGATGCAGGCCTGGATTAGAAACTGCACCAGTATCACCAGGATTTCCTTGAATATGAACCTAATGGTCCCCACCCCCCCAACCCCCCATAATGCTAGCGTGCCCCATCTAAACACAGGCCACGTTAGCAGATAATCCAATGATTATGGGACACGAGTCAGCCAAGCGGTCCAACACCACTACTTTCTTTATTATTAGCGTCTCTGCACGGAGGCACCTCGTCCCTGGCGCCCAGCGCGTCTTGGTCCTGCTCATCTAAAGCCAAGTGACTTTGTTCCATGCGCCGTGTAATTCTGCGTGGGACTTGAACGAGACTTAACCCACATTTAGACGAGAGCGATCTAAGCGCTAAGAGCGTTTCTGTGCTTGCCCTTGCTTCCCCACTTGTGTATCAAAAGCATAAACCTGGAGCTTTCTCCTGCTTAGTATTCAGGTTTAATTCTCCTGGGTGGACGCCGTGCTGTGGAGACATCTGCATTTTGATTGGTGCGGGCTGGAAGTCTCCGTGCGCCCTTTATGAAGCAGATGCAGAGCAAAACAGCACAAAAGAGCCGCCTAAAATTGAGATTTCTAAGGTAATTTTGGCAACTGCGCTGAGATGCTTCGGTAACATGCCTCTTGTTTCATTAGCCTAAGCCGACCACTCGCTGCATGGGGAACATGCCCCCCCCTGCGATGTTTAACCCTCTTAGTACCATCTGACCATTAGCAGTCACTTTGTTCCCTGTAGCCCTTCAACCCAGCCTCAACCCAGGCTTCAGCCTCCGATGGCAATCACCATGGCAACTGCCTGCATCCAACATTTGCAAATAATGAAGACAATGTGTTTCCCATTTAGATGAGTTCCCCCCACCCCAGAGAAGACAGAGAGACTGTTTCATTAAGGGGGGGCTTAATTTTATTCTTTTTGCCGGATGTTTGTACTTTAGAGACGATCCCTCTGATGGCATGGTCTGACGGAAGTCAAAAACACGAAACACTGAACTCCTCACACAATTTACTGTATGTCCGTGCGTGGGTAGAGAGTGCCGTCTAAGCGAAACATCCCCAAAACACAAAGAAAGCCTTGGGCTGGGAATTTAGCTCAGTGACAGCACATGGTAGAAGAAACATGAAAAAAACAAAACAAACAAACAAAAAAAAAAAGAACATAGCATGATTAACAGCATTTTACAGCCTGTCAGTCACAAGGATGAGTTCAACTGTGTCCCAACTACAGCTGCAGTATTTTTGCTTTTTCCGGTACAAAGCAATTACTACTGCACTTTACTTCAGAGATATTTGTATAAATATTGGCAGTGGGTCCTAAAATGTTTCCACAGCAGTCCAGAATGGACAGACGGGAGTAGAAAAGACCACTTTTAAACACTGAACACGTCTTCTGTCCTCAAAGATGAAGCTGAAATCCTGTTTAGATGGTAACTGCTCTGCCTACAACTGCTGGATTCACCTTTATTTGCAATTGACGCTGCCCTGACATCCGTTTTAGCCTGTTTCATCAGCCAGCTGCTTTTTTCTTTATCGTCATCATCATCATCATCAGACCTGGTGACTTGGAGTTGCTCTCTTTTCCGTCCACCTATCCACCTCTAAAGGGAAACGATCTTTGGATTTTTTTTCGCAGGGCCGGCAGATGACACTCCGCTGCTCCCAGGGTGGTTTGGTTCCTCCGGTGTTTACTGCGTGAACCTAAATTCACGTCGTGGTTTCTGACTGGCGAGAGCTGCTTTGTCGGGACTCTCAGCCAGTATCACCCTGGGACAACACCGGACTGGACAACAAGGTGCGGCGCTGGCTGATTGATATACAGGAGATAGAATGCAGTTTGACTGCCGGATCGCTCTGCAATCGCATGCTTTCCAGTGAGGCGCTCGCTGCGCGCTATCTCTGCCTCACAAGCCCCCGCGCCACTGATAAGCAGGACCCTACCGGTCATATCTCCAGATTCAGGAAAAGGTGCTGGAATAAATAAACCTCATCCAAAGAAGAAGTGTCTGCGTTTACGAGCCTCAGATGTGCAGAGCTGGAACCAAAGCCGAGTGGCAGGCATAAGCCCCGCCCACTAACCCTCACAACACCGTGATTTTAGGAAATAAATCTCACTCCGTCCGTCAGTCGGTCATGCAAAGGGTCGCTTTCTTCCCGCTGATCTACCATCAACGTGCAGAATTTTTATGAAAAACCGTCGTGTTTTACGACAGAACCTGTATAACGAGATGAGGGGTTGATAGAGAAGAAGATCACCTGGCTTGTATCACAATCAATGCACTACAGCTCAACTGGGTATTCGAGGACACTTTCATGAGGATCTTTGTGAGTAATTAGCGGTCCCGGTGAAACACGTTCTCTCAACAAAGAATCATCTGTTCTCATCTTGGATGCCAGATCTCTGCCTGAACACCCCCCAGAGACAGAAGCCACCAACGACACCTTTATGTTTATACTCAGCGTATGAGGCACGTTCGGGCCTCCAAGAGGGCCCACGGTCACGCGTAGATGGGCTAAAGCAGGGGTCTCAAACTCAAATTACCTGGGGGCCACATTAGATAAAGTCTGAGTGAGGCTGGGCCGCATTGAGTATTAGATAAATAGTGTTTGCACGAAAAAAAGAGAGATTACTGTGGTTGTGGGAGTGTAAGGGAAAAAAGGTGGGATTGTGATCTACCGCCGAAATTAAGTGGAGGGCCGCAAAAAATCCTTTCAAGGGCCGCAGTTGGCCCCCGGGCCGCGAGTCTGAGACCCCTGGGCTAAAGGCACCAACTCTGTTAAAGAAGGGACGAAGGCTCCAATTATTTACCAGCAGAGGCAGGCTCGCGGCGTGCACGCGGCGCCCAGCTTTCTGTGGGCATGAGACGTGTCAGGATCAGGGCACCTTCGTGAACAGACGTCTTTGTTCACACCCCGCTCGTCTGTCGCTCTTTACCTGGACAACCTGGCAGAACAGTGTGTTCTACCTGTCGGCACCCGTTTGGATCTCATCATGTGATGCGTGTGTGTTTTTTTTTTTTTTTCTCTTGCCCAGATATAATACTGAAAACCTGTCAAACTAGGTCAAATAAAGCCAATACGCTTTTTTTTTAACCCCAGTTGGTGTGAAAAGGGGATCTTAAATGGTGTTAAAGTGGAGTCTAAGAGCTACCGTACCAACCAATCCAAACGAAGAGTTCATCGCTGGTGGAGCCGACAGAAGCTGCACAATCTCAAAAGAACTGGGGGAAAAACGCGACAATTAGTGGCTAAATATGAAGCAGGAGCTAAAGCGTTGTCAGTGTTCTCTTCTGTTTACGCGGTGGTCTTTATCTCCTAACGGAGGGAGATGAACTGGCCTGTGCACGGGCAGGTTCACGCGTCAGGGTGGCTCATTACAGCAGCTGACACAGGCCTTTTCCTAATGACTTCTTCAAATAGTTCAGCTACTGCTGGTGCTGATCTGTGTGTGTGTGTATGCGTGCGTGTGTGTGTGTGTGCCGACCACTGTGCTCATGAGCTGGGTCTCATTTCTTCTTGTAACACCCAAATGACTTTATTGTTTCATTCTTATCCAGCCTCCAGAAGGTATTACCATATAAACACCTGCGTTATCAAAGCACCGCAAACAATTTCCTGGATAATTTAACAAAGATGCAATCGCTGATTCGCTATGACATAGTGTGTGTGTGTGTGTGTCTGTGTGTGTGTGTGTGCCAGCACAGTCTCTGTACTATCTATTTTCCCCGTGTGGGAATTTTTGGAGATTTTTTTTGGTGTCCGTGTGCATTTGGGAGGGACAAATCTAACGTGTGCATCTGTATGTGCATGTGTGTGTGCAGATCTTAAACGAAGTGGAAACCTGGCCTCAAAGGAGTGCTTTAGCGGGGGCAAAATATTTCTGAGTTACCTCAAATCAAGGCTGTTCTGGCGAAGAGGGTGCAGACCCAATGTTCTTCATTACCGTCATGCTTCACACAATCTGGATCAAAACCTCGGTTGAGGCAAATAAGAAAGAGAAAAAAAAGGGAAACACTTGCATAACATAGGAGCCTGATGTTACCCTCCAGAACTGGAACTCTTTCCTCTTAAAGCGCCCCCCCCCGCACCACCACCATGCCTCCTCCTCCCCAGTCTTCCCTTTGACTCCCTCTCTTTCCCTGCCTCCTCCTCCTCCTCAGTCACAGGGGCTGGATTGTTCTGCGGCGGCTTGGCGGGGGCCACGGATGGGAAAAGTGCAGGGGAGGCAGCTAACGCTTCCTGCCTCCCTGAATCAGAAAGTTAACCTTCACCGAGGGCACAATGGCTTCTCGTTAGCAAAGCAGCTCCACACGCAGGCGGCCCGTCAGCGGCCAGGTTCCTGCTCGCTGACCCCCTTTTTGTCTCAGATCTCAATCAAAGCCGACTCAGATTCAAACACTCTGCAGGAAGTGTACAGTTGTTAAGCACAGTTGTCTGAAATAAAACTTTCATCCCTATTTCCATATTTTATATCCAGAAGCTAAAGAACTTCAGATAAAAATGGTACTCTTCCCCCCCAGGTATTGAGATTGGGAGAGTTACACACATTTAAAGCGAAAACAGTCTGGAATGTGCCAATTTTAAGACTATTAGCTGACAGTTAGTGGAAACCAATGACCTTTACTGACATGGAAAGGTGTAAATCTTGCTTTTTTGTATGCTAGTTTTAACAAACATTATCTGTTTTAAAAAAAACATCAGATAATACTTAGACGACTGACGTTGCTGAGTTAGTTAGAGCAAAATATTCATGGTTTGTGTATCAATTGAGTATTGATTTCTGTAAGCCGCCTTTAAAAAAATAACGGAAAACACTTTAACCTGAGCTAATTGGTGGCCCTTCTCAGTGTTGGTTAGCCATTTATGGTCTAGAGAAAAATAATCAATAAGTCCAGGTAAAAGAAAAGGAGCCAGACATCCTAAAAGAAGCCACGGGTGGAACACACGCCCCTCTCAGACATGAACCAGCGTGACATACTGTCACACAAAACATCAGATAGCAACCGCTGCAAAAACAAGCATGACATCACAGCCGCCACTACAAAGAGGTGGGTGCACGCTCGCAACCATCGGGAAGATAACGAGAGAGCGGCGGGACGACAAAGCAAGAGGCCAGGAATGAGTCACCAAAGTCGGTGGAAAGGATGAAAATGCAGTGGAAGTGAATGGCTGCTCCCTTGTTTTCCTCTCATTTCAAAGGTGGGGGGGGGGGACAAGGCAGAACATGGCTGCCCTAGGAGAAAATAAAGCATTGATTTTGCACACTGCCCTCTCTACTGCAGAGGACTCCAATCAATAGGCTCAAGTAATACTCTACACAAGTTTAACGTTTTGAGCTGTACAAAAGGCAGACAAGTGCTTTGTCTGGAAATTATTTGTATTTTTACTGCACCAGCAGCTGTTTGGAGAGGAAAAAAAAGAAAAAAAAAAGTTAGCTATAAGTAACTGAAGCCATTTAGAGATGCAGCGGCTCAGCCGGATGAGCAAAGCTCCGAGGTCACCAAAGGGATGGCCAGGGGTCAAAGCAACCGCAGGAAGGTGCACGTATCCGCTGCCTTGTAGGCTCATCAAGAACAGAGAACGGGGAATGAAATGGAAGGTGGGTCCCGTCTGGAGAGACGGGTCACATTCTACATCCTCGGGCTACCACGAGGTGACCTCCATTCCAGGTTGTGACCTTTGACACAGAGCAGCGACCAAAGACAGAGAAAGAGACACTAAAGCAAAGCGAGCTGAGATAAGCATCAGATTCTTCTGTCTGAAGGCTGAGCTGGTGGAGAAAGAAAGAAAAAAAAGCACTTTCTTTCTCCGCTTTAGCCCGCAAAACTTTAATTTCCTGACTGCTTACTTTTCTCTTTTAGGTGCCCCCAAAGTCAGCGAGAAAAAAACTCCTGCGTCACCTGTGAAACATTAAAAAGCGTCCACCCAGTGATCTGAACACTCATTAAGCCCTTTAAAGAGGAGAACTCTCTGAGATTCCCCCCTCCCTTTGCTCTCAGATGTTTCCCTCCGTGTCTACCAAATGGTACATCAAGTTCAGGAAATTAGCCAGTTCCTGTTGGGGGAAGAGAAAGGGAGCTGAGAAAGGCCAGCATCGATGCAGCTCGGCTTTTATTACGCTGGAGGAGACAAAATCGACCAGTTCGTCTGCGCTTGCATGCAAACCCATGAGGGTATTTAATTAAAATTGCTGTGAAAAGACAGCAGAACGCTCATCGATATGTCCTCCGGAATATAAAATATGCAGACTCTGACAGCGCGTTAAATTGCATCTCAGGCTCAAACACTTTAGCTAACACCTAGATTCCTTCTGGTTAGTTCCGTGCAAATAATATGGTCATTAGGTCATTTAATATCCTCTGGATAAATTGCTGTGGACCCCTGAGACATGGCTGCTGTCCACACATCAGGAACCAATCACAGGTCCCTCCTGGTCATAGCAAAGATTTGGCCAGCCATGAAGCGGCAACATTTCCCCGGGGAAATCGAGAAAGGCCAAATAATCAAAGACACTCCGCCACTTCCTGCCCTTTATCTCTCTCCACCATCTCAACAGGTCCCGCTCTGCACGGCGCGGAGATCAGGACAGTTTTCCTCACTTTAACTAAATTAAACACGGGCGGGAGGACGAGCGGAGCTGATTCGACGTGCAGACGGATGAGTGACGGCACCGCCATCGGCACCACAAGCACACGCGCAAAACTCAAGACAACCGCAGCATCCGCCCAAGACTCTGGCAATTAACCGACCAACTCTGACAGCAAAACAGCAAAAAAGAATCAGCTAAGATGTGAAAAATAAGTAGCAACTTTGTGCCCATGAGACCAAAGAGCCTCTCTGACTTAGAAGTCATGTAAATCTAGCCAACAGGGCTCCGGGGTGGCAGGAATCTGCGCAGCGTCTGCTGAAGCCGGGCCGATCAGTGGGCATCGAGGCCCTTGCGTGTTGCAACTGAAATTAGGTTAGAAGAAGCTGTTTGTGTTTTGTGGAAGGAAAGAGGGGGGGAGGTTGGGATGGGGGGGGGGGGGGCCAAAACTCAAAACAACTTCAACATCCCCCCAAAACTCTTGCAATTAACCCACCAAATCTGACAACAAAACAGCAAAAAATAAAAAAAAACAATTTTTAAAAGTAATAGCCATTTTGTGCCCATGAGACCAAAAAGCCTCTTTGGGTTTGAAGTCATTTTAATTTAGCCAACAGGGCTCCGGGGTGGCAAGAATTTTCGCAGCGTTTTCTTAAACCGGGCCGATTAGTGGGCATTGAGGCCCTTTTTTTTTTTTATTTTTATTTTTTTTTAAAAAACTTTTTTTTTTTTTTTGAAAGAAAAAGGGGGGGAGTTTTGGGGGGGGGGGGGGGGTTTGTTGTTTTGCTATAGAGGCCAGAATGAGCAGGAAGGTTTTTCAGAGGGGAAGGAGTTCATGCAGACTTACATCTGCGATATTTTTTTACTTTGTACGTGCCCCCCCCCCCCCCTCCCCCCACACACACACACACACTTGGGTGTGCCAAACGCTAAGGTGGGGCCAACACAAACAGCAAGGAGCGGGCCGTTGTTGTGCATGCTGCTCCAGCTGCTGGCCAAGAGCATCAAATCTGTAAAAAATCTACATTAGAAAATCTTGGCACCAAACTGGAGTGTTCTTTCAATGTTACCAGCAAACGTGTACTGACAAAGTAAGTGAATCTGGACATTCTGAACTGACCATTTTTGCATTATTTGCAATATTTCTTTCAAAAATCAAGTGCAGAAAAAGGCTGACTTTTGGATTATTTCATTTTAGCATTTGCTGTTATTTTTTTTTTCTATACATTATTAACTGCGCTATAACTCATAACCTCAGGTCACAATATTAAAAGCAAAGTTGGTACATTTAGGTAAAAATAAGTAATAAATAAATAAATTCAAGAAAACCATGAGTATTAGCCCATAACCACCATAACCATTTTTATTGGTTATAGCATCAAACACATTCACAGGTTAGCTAACCTTTTATTTACTACACAGACTATGATTCCACAGATTCTTACACACTTCCATTTCATCACTATAAATTGATTAAATGTTATTTCACGTATCAGTAAGATTTGTTTTAGACCTGAAACATTTCATTTAATTTTTTAAAAAGCAATATGTGCATAGCCAAAGCTATATTCTAGGTGCCTAACTTGCCTTATCTACCTAGTAATCATTATTGGCAATGACAGTCAGAAAGAAGGGTGCTAACAGGCTAACTAACATAGCATGCTAGAAGCTAATCCCTGTATTACCTCCTCCCACATTCATCTCAACCACAGGCTGCCTTAGCCTGTTGGGACAGATGTGTGCAGCTTGTTGCTGCACTTCACTGCAGATAGGGTGACTAATTGGTATTTTTTCAGTGTGCATTTTCCCTTTAACCGAAATACCAATTTCTATATTTTTTATTAAGTATTGAGGCTAATTTGGAGCCTCGGCCAAAACTATTCTTACTCAGCTTCCCACACAACCTTAAATAAAACATTCATAGACTTCTGAAGGTCTGTCTGGGACCAAATGACTCAACTTCAAGGATCCAGCGTTGCAAAATTTGAAACATGCAGAGGTTAATTGCTATTACCGCAGGTGTTTAAAAAACAGGATTTACAAAGAGCCAACTGTGTAAACTGTGCTCCTTCCCAAAAAAAAAAACAAACAACTTCACAATATGCAAATTCCAAACCTCCAGGAGGCTCGGATGGTGCCTCCTGTCTCCAAGATGGGACCACCCTCTCCACCCCTCGCTGCCCCTCACCCTCACTGACTGGGTTCAGGAGGGGGAGGTTTGCAGGCCCTTCTGTTTTCTGACCCCGAACCCCCCCTAGGTTGACATCCAGGGTGTGTGTGTGTGTGTGTGTGAGAGATTTTATGTTTGTTTTTCAGTAGAAAAGATGATTGCAATTGGAATTAATAACAAGATGAGCCACAAGAAGTGAAAGAGGCGCTTTTTGTGATTCCTTGTGGGGAGACCAGTCACAATCGCTCAGACGTGTCCCTGAATGAACAGAGCAACAGCCTACAAACCGAGAAGAACCGGCTCTCTCATGTCGCTGGTGGTCCATCAGCCCTTCAGAAGGACAAACACTGTTGGAGTACATCCATCTGTTGAGATGGAAGTTTTATGTAACCAGCGTAAATTAAAAGTTTAAGCACTTTAATATGGATAAGAAGATCTGGATCTGTGTCCGTTTGGAAGGTAATCACTCTTTATCCTGGTTTTTTTTTTTATCGTTATTATTCAGTTAGGTTATTTCTTCTCTGCTTGAGCTTCATCAAATCATTTAGCTATAAAGCTACAACCAAACCTCAAACATTGCTGACCTCCCCGCAGATGCCTGTGGCTCCTCCTTCGCCTCCTCCTCCTCTTCCTCCTCCCTAGATATCAGTGATCCCTATCTAACACAAAGGGCCTAGCCTTTACATGGCTACCACGATGACCCGTGTTCACGACGAGGTGAGGGCTGATCATTTTGTTCCGACGTAGTGAGCCGTGACAGGCAGCAGTGCGGGAAAAAAGGGGGATAGGGCGAGGGGTGGGGGAGGTGGAGGTGGGTAAAGGGAGCAGAGGAAGGCCACAGAGGGACCCACCAGGAGCAGCGGAGAGCTGAGCCAGACTGAGGGGACCAGCCTTTCCTGCTGCTTCCTTCCCGTGCTTTTGGCCAGCTGAGCAATCAGGTCACCTCTCTTTCCCGTGTCGCTTCTGGTCAATTGTTCTCCTCCCTCTGCCGGTCGCCCCCTCCTCTCCTCCCAGTGCCACCGCCCGCAGCTGTTGCAGCTGATGTCATTTCCCCCTTTTTTTTTCTCAATGGGATTTTGTCTTTTGCCACTTGCCAGTTGGTGATAATAAGCATCTTGCCTGTTATCTCCATGAAGGGCTCGCACGAAATATAGAATAACTTTTTCTTTTTCTTTGGCTGTTTATCACCATTTCTCAAAGTCTTGTTTTGCTTTCGGCGGTAAGCAAACACCGCGACAGTCTGAGCTACAAGCTGCAACAACACTGCAGCAAATCCGAGAATGCTGCCACGCGCTCTCCATGCGGGCTAGCCAATGTCCGGACTCGAGGAGAAAAAGAACAGAAAGTACGTACACAAATATGTCCTTTAGGCCTCCAATAGGCCTCCGCTGAGCTACCGAGGCTAAACATCAACTCAGACTGAAAGTGGGCCTGAATCTATATGAAGATTTATCTACAAAACAGCCTCAATGCGCCGTCCCGAGGGCGCCCCACGAGCAAAAAAGCTAACAGCTAATATGGTAGAAAGAGACGCCGCTCTGATGATGCTAGCTGACAGTTAATTCCCTGGCTTTGAGTGCGAGATTTAGCCCAGCCTGGTCATTGGAAGAACCCCTCTTCTTCTGTTTCAGGAGAGTTTACTGGAGACTTTTTGTCAGGTCGATTCGCTCACGTACCAACTTGTTCAAAGACTGCAAATATTTACATTATTGGCTCAACTGGCATCCGAATGAGCACATCAAACCCCTATCAAGGACAGACTGAGGCATGTCTGAAGATCTGGCACAGTCTCATCACTTTTTTCCCCTGCCCCTCCCCCACAGCGGCGTCCTCACAATGAGCTCTAGCACAAGACAGAACAGATTCTGGAAAGAGCAGCAAAAGAACAAAAAGAACCCTCCACAGATGCCGAAGGATGAGACACAACAGTTGTCCCGACCTTGAAGTAACCGCCACTCACCAAAAGCTGTTTTGGTACGAGAGACACCGATTATAGCCCATTTCTAGGCCAGCACGTAATCAGAGTCCAAGTTCCAAATCAATGACCTACTTCTAAGCACACACACATATCCACGACACATACGCTGCGAGGCAAACTCTTTTTTTTTTTTTTTTTTTAAACAGCGCGACGTAGAGAAATATGGACATCCTCGCTTTGTGATCCGAGGACGCGCGCAAGTTTAGTGGGGTGGGGTGTTTTGTGTGACAGCAGGCGGAGGCCGCAGAGGGTGTCTCTGAGCTGCTTGCCTCGTTTTTACGCCGACTGCAGGGGGGTTGCGACGCTCATCCCTGGAGGTGAGGCTCCAGGTTGCAGTGGGGGAGATTCAAAAGCCCTTCTGAGGAGCATCGATTTGCTCCTTCCTCTCCGCTACATCCTCACATCACCAACATTCAACCAGCGCTGTCTTCTTTTGGTGAAAACCTTCTCTGGAGTAGTGATGGTGTCCAGGGGAATAAATGAGAACTCCATCAAGCAGCACCTGTGAAATATACTTTATCTGCTCAGGACTTGTTTTACCCGACACAGAAAAGTAGGTTATGCTGGAAAACAGCTCCTTGGGCCAGCGACAATAAAATGTTTAGTGTCAAATTTGTCGCTATTCTTTGACGACAGAGGTTGACGATGATCTGCCAATAAACCAGTCAGACAGTTTGACTCTATCCACATAGCTGCAGGTGCGTGTGCGAGAGCAGAATTTAAACAGTAAAATGGGTTTTGTTGATAAATCCAGAAGAGAAATCTCATGCTGGATTAATCCCCGACACGTTCAAACCGTGGCTGTTGCATTTAAAGTTGCCAGATGAAGGGAAATAAATTGTTTAGGGCTTTGTTGTACATTTGTTTCAATATATAGTTTGTAGATGGCAAAAGGATTTGAAGCAAATGAAGCTTGTCTGCTAAATCTGTCTGCTGTCAACAATGTTAGCATTAGCATACGTGCTGAACAAGCTAGACGCTGCTTTCTGTGAAAAACATAGCACAGGGTCCAAATTCTGTGTATATCAGAATAAACCTACTTCTGTGTAACCTGTGCTGTTCCAGGATTTAAATCGTGGTGTGAATAAGAGCAACCAGTCTATTTATTATTCCACCGCTAGCCATCACAAGCTTCTCTGTGACCCAGCACGACTTGTTTTTATCAATGAATTACTTCCTTCTCTGTGCTGTGCGGGGTCTCCAGCCAGGTTAAATAGGTATATCCTGCTGACCTCGTTCCCCAGTTCAACCATAAACATGACCTGCTCCGAGTGGGTGACCCGAGGAGCCAAAGTTCAAGCTAAAAGCAAAGGGAAAGGGCTGACGATGAAAGGAAGAAGGTGAGCATTGTAAACACCATCACGGCAGAGGGAAAGGAACCTTCTGAGAAGCAGACACTAGTCAGTGTCCTGCCCAGAGTATCGGGGTGTGACCTCAAAGCTGGGGCAAAGTAGAAAAAAAAAACAGGATTACAATATTTGAGGAAATGGAGCCTTTCATTTGACCTACATCCATCGCAGGGACCAAATTTTAATCCGAGCATTCAGGCTCAGACACTGAATATTCCAGCGTCCGTCTCAGAATTGGGAAATCACGTCAAATGGATAAATGGCAGATTAGTGGAGCGACTGCTCAAAAACCCACAGCAAGCTCCAGCGCATCCTGCAATCTCACTGCGTCTGGATATGTCCGCTCTCAACAGCCTTGTAGAAACACATTTGTTTTAATTACTTGTTGGCCATTTAAAACCAGGGGCTTAAAAAACACTCAACAAAACTACTTCTGATGATTTAGCAGCTGGAATATTTCTTTAACCCTGCAAATGAACCAAACATACATTATAAGAGCTTTATTAAGCATTTAATTCAATAATGATTTAATGTTTGGCCCTCCACTGATGACGTATCCTAATTACACACACATACGCACACACAGAGTATATCCATAAATGACTTCAGTAAATGTGCTGCATTTGCTAAAAATATGCTTTTCCGTAAAATAAATACATACGATGGGGATTAAAAATGCATTCCTCGAGCCTTCTGATGGTACATTTGGGAGCCCTAATCTGCCTTTATTTTATTTATTGTTCTATTTTGGTTAACAATGAGATGGGTTCAAAAAGGAGAAGTGCAACATGAGGTCACGCTTCCTTCTGTTTTCAAACCCTGAGTATCACAGTACGCCACAAGTGCAGTAACGGTGAGCTTTGGGACGGACGCCATCTCTCCAACCTGACACTACTGAGAACCAGATCAAGTCACGTTGAAAACGGTTTTAAAAAAAGTTCAACATCTGGATGTGACCCCCGCTGGAGGCCCCCCTCTTTTGTCTGCCTTATCAGAGCGCTTTTGTTCCAGCGATCATCCCTGCTGCTAATTTGCATGATGGCTGTTGTGTCCCTGCAGCGATTCAGCGTAACGAGCCTCCATTGGCTTCCTGCTTTCGTCGCATTAGCATAATGCAGATGCAACGCCAGCCAGTAACCTTGCTGTTGCTGAGCTCTACTTACAGTCAACACACGGCGAGTGCCGCAGCGCTCCACGCTCGTTTTCGAATCCCTACCTGCTTTTATTTTTTTTTTATAGGACTGACCCTAAAATAACCATGGACACCAGCTACAAACGCTAACCCAAGTCTCCTTTTCCTCCATCTTTGTTGCACAATGTGTGCTTCACATCTTCTCAGCTTTTATGTCGTTCCTCGTTAAAGCAGCTTGAATCCATCCACCACATGCAATATCTTCTGAAAGGTCAGCGGACGCGGGGCTACTGATCACGACAAGACCTGTCCCCACTTCCCCAACACCCACACACACACAGACACACACACACACACAGCCAGGACAAGCTAAACAGTGGTGTTGGGGATGTAAATATTGTGGGGAAAGCCTCTAATCTCCTACCTCTTCATTTCCTCATATAATAAATATTTAGGCTCATTACCACATCGGCTTGAAGCTGACTTTCCAGGCAGCGTGCAAGGACGAACTGGAAGCCCACCAGTTGTGCATATTCTGCTTTGATAGACTCACGTCGCCATTAATCTTGCACCAAAGATGTCATTAAATGTGGTGTCCAGCACGAGCGGCCGGCTGAATAATTCATTTTTTTTCTGTTTGTGATGCTTGTTCTGATCGACTCGCCGAGCACGCGCGGTGTTGACCAGCCCTGGTCAAGGTCAGCGTCTCGGTGACCTCGCTCTAATATCAGTGGCAATTAACGGCCGCGGTGCAGAATATGCACGCGCTCTTTTGCGATGGCGGACTGAGGACGACCACAGATTTAACAAGGGAGGAAGCGAGTGAGCGGAAAAAAGTCAACATGACGATGAGCGATGGTCTGCACAAGTTTTCGGAAACCCAGGAACCTGGTCAGAAAGTGTTTTCATTGGCATTCGGCCTGGTAGCTGTTAAATTTTCATGCTATTAGTGGGAATATATTTCAGCCTCTGCCTGTATTTGGGGGCGTAGGGGTGTCAGCATTTCTTTGAGCTCTTTTTACAGAGACAAATACTTCTATGTGATACCAGACTTCTAATTGCTGCAATTAAAATTGAAACTTTATTAGATGCCAACTAACTCACTAATCCTATGGGCGTTTAGCTAAATGCAGCCTGGTGTTTGCAGTAGGCTCCAAGTTCAAGTAGGATGTGTGATGCGGGAGCACATCAGGTGAACGACTGAGTTTATATTCTGTCGCGAAAACAAGCCCGGAAACCTGATGGAAAAAAAGAGAGCAGAGAGAAACTGGAAATTCCCACTGAAATGAAAAAAAAAACCTGAACAATACATAAAAAATGTACAATCGTGAGAAAAGAGCGCCGTCTCCGCCAGAACATGGGCGACAAAGGAGTCAAACAGAAATTCAATGAGGACGGCGAGGAGATGGACAGTGAACAAGCTCAGCGTTGACTCCCGTGAGTCAGTCCATTGTGAGGCACACAGCACACGATCTGAGCGGCCAGTGAATCAGAGCAGTCAGCTGCCATCCACCACCTCCAGGCACCGAGCCAGGCTAGCACAGGACCGCAAACATGTGACCAAACGTCTCACACAACCATCGGCGTCCTCCCTCCCGCCGGTCGGGGGTTGAGGACTGAGGCATGACCACACTCGCACCGAATTCTCTGGATAATCGACCTAAAACGTCTTGAGAAAAAAAAAACAAAACACAGAAAGTGCAGATGTGGTGCGTCTTTAGACCTACAGAAGATCGTAGAAAACTGCACCAGGCCGGAGCGTGCACGGACATCCCCACCGCAGACCCTCGGAGGCCCAGCCTAAATATCGCTCCGCTTCTGCCCCCTCTTCCACTCACAAGGATAGATGGCGTGACACATGCAGCTGTCTAAATATTACTTTTCCTGTCTTGTGCTCCCCATCTCGTCGTTCCTGCGCTCCTCCTCTCGCCTTTTCCGAGTTTAGGAGGGAACAACTGGTTTTGCTGAGATGCCCACATTTGGTGCTCCGTCGTCAGTGGGAGGCCGAGCGGACAAGGGCTGGGAATAACTCCTGAGCCTTCTGGCCCTGAGCTATAAGCAGCTGTGCACCTGTGGTACCAATTATCTCGCAGATAACCACGACTAGATCATTCCGAAAAAGAAAAACAAATAATATTTTCCACAAGGCTCTGCAGCAAGGAGACCATTACGGCGAAAGCACTGCTCACTAAATCACCACTTGCAATTATTTCTCTTTAATGCAGTTTATATAAGAAGCCAGGCTAATGCTAATCTCATAAAAGGACAAAAAGAACCATTAAAAGTGCTTTGCTCTTGACTTCATTACAGGCTTAGCTTGCTCTGCTTATGCTAAGAGTCCCCAGGTGCATGAATGTTTCATGGCCACCCTGCTCTGCTCAGATTCAGCCATTTTCCCGCCTCCCCGAGGAAGCTCAACCTCCGCTGTCGGCTGCACTCGCTCCTACTCTGCTCCTGTCATCATCTGCCATTAGCGGCGGGGAGAGACGGCACATAAGACAGCTGTTTTGCTTTGATGACTCAATCATCCTCTTCTGCGGGATCAGCCTCGGTATTATCCCCGCCTTTGATCCAAAAAAATTCACAAATAGGTTCAAAACTGGTGCTGTTTAACGTTCTGACCAACACTCAGACAGGTTTGCTAATATACAGCATTTTGTTACACAGGAGAAAACAGTACGAAAGTGTAAGAAATTCCACTTTGTCAATGCTTTTTTAAGCCAATTGACCCTTAAATGTTTTATCATCCCTAAAACTTTTTAAATTGGATTGTTGGAAACAGGACAGAAAATTCTAATCAGCAAAATTCTGGAGCTGAAATATTTAAAGAACAGCGCAAACGTGAGAATCCGTATCATGTTCAGATGATGGCTGCGACTGTTGCTGCCAACTAGAAACCCAACCAACAGGAACAACAAAGCCTCCCTCCAGACTCTGTTGGATCGGAATTCCCCCTGCACGACACCCACTGCACACTGGTGCAGGGGCCACGACGAGGAGTTTATGCTGGTCTTCTATACCATGACATCATAGCCTCAATCTGACACATGCTAAGACTCGTCACCAGAAGAACCTCAGCAACATCTAAACAGCGTTTCCAGTATTTACCCATGTTTTTCCTCTGTCTGAAAATAGCGCCGGCTGTTAGCGTACACAAAGTCAAGTGGGATGTAAACGCTCCGAACTTCAGCGGAGCCATGGTGGAGCACAAGAGCTCATCCCAGAGCCAAGTGCTGCTAATGGCTTCCCTCTGCTGCGTGGAAGCGCGGCTCCTCGAAGCAGACCGTGAAGAACATCTGTCCCCAGCACGCACAAGGGCAGCAGTCGCTCTGTCAGTCAAAGAAAGGTCCTGGAATGTCGCCGGCCGTTCAGGCCGTTTGCGCCCGACAGATAGGCAGGGCAGTACTTGGGCTGTGCGCGAGCGTGTTTACATTTGTCTCTGGGAAAGTAGGGTTGACGCCATGGCTATTTTTAGCCTGGTACACCGAGTTCCTCTGTCTTGTGTCGCTACGTTCCTCGAAAAATGCGAAGGCATCCGAGCACGAGGATAGCTCCCCGGCTCTGCTCCCCGACCCTGACCCTCCAGCTCCTACACCAGTGGGAGGCACCTCTGAAATTCCTGGGTGGCGTTGGTTGTTTGTTTTTGTTTTTTTTTTTTGACAAACGCCATGTTCACCCACCTCTTCCCTTCAGGGCTGACTAATGGGCTCATAATTCAATTGTCACCCTGGAACGTTATCTCGGACTTTTTCGGGGCAAGGATACCATTCTGGAACATCTCCGACACAATCTAAGCCTTGAAATAAATATGCAAGAGACTCCTGATTCTTCATTTTTCCTCTACTACAGAGAAGAAAAAAGGGGAAGATAAATGAGGGGGGAAATTTGAAAAAAAAAAAAAGCTTTTAACCATAAGATGTTTTTTTATTTATAAGAATTAGAGCTTAGACTAGACAAGTTGACAGACTGCACATCGTTTGTCTTTAAAGGGGTTTTTTTTTGTTGGTCTTATTTGCGTTCACTCTCCTGGCGCAGTCTGCTTCTCATCAGCTTAGATCTCAAATAGTTGTCTGCATGCTTGATTCTGCGGTAAATACCTTTGAAAACTTGGCCAGCCCGGACCGTGTTGGAAGTCAACCACCGGGACAGAACATTTAGCAGCACCCCGGCTTTATGGGGAAACGTTAATTCAGTGTTGCATTTAAAGCGCTCAAAAACCCAAAACGAGTGTCTTCGCAAACACAGATTGCAGATTGCTGCGTGTGTTCACACGCAATTTTCTGGAGCGGATTTTATTTTGCCTATAATTTCTCTGTTGCTAATTGCAATTAGCTAAGATTCTAGCACGTCTGCTGTTCCGGGTCAAAGTTAACGGCAAACACAAATCTCTCGCTATTTTGGTGAGCACAGGAGTTGAGATGGTGCCTGACTGTAAGGAGAAAGGCAGGTGACACTGATCAGTTGGAACATCACGATGCAACAGTCTCTGTTTGCTTCTATTGCACAGGGGAGGCAAACGAGTGCAGAGGAAGGCGCGCCGAGGCCGAGGCCCTTATCCTTCCTGTTCAGTTACCAGAGGCCTCAAACTTATCAGTTCCAGATCTCGCAAAAACAGAGAGAAGGGGAGTGAGACAACTGACAGGAAGGGGTGTCCCTCCCCCCGCCTTTTTGCGACTTAAAAGAATGCCTGTGTCCTTTACGTTTCACAGAGGAAAGCAATTATTCATCAAGTCCGAACAGAGACCAACCTGGTTAACTTCAGACACCATCAAAGGGAGTCAACACTTCCAGATCTAGTATCACATCCACGGCCCTCTCTGATGTTAGCTTTTTGTTTAGGTTCTGTCAAACACAACCAAGTTCTTTTTTTTTTTTCTTTTCCTAGATGCAGCCTTCCAACGAAAGGCCTTGAGAGATCTGGCTGTGAGGCGCTCGTGTCACGGCCTCTGCCATGTCAGCCACCCTCTGCTTACTTGCTACCTTGCTAAACGTTTCCGCCATAATCACTGGGGTTTAACCCACTCGGTTGTGTGGTGGCCAGATGTTTGCCGGGCCTCCATATTTCTCAGCATTGACAGTGTTCTAATCAAGATTAAAAACTCTTATCTTTTGTGCATGTGTGTGTGTGTACTGGATGTCCCCATTCGTAATCCATGAAGCCATGGCTGAACTGTATAATACAGTGGATGAACCAATTACATCTCTTTTCTGTGACGTACAGTAATTCTCTCTCTCTGGAAAGAATCCAGGGGTGTATTTTGAACCGTTGGTGAAGAGGACAAGGCTTGAATGTTAAACATGTACATAGTCAAGTTTTAGCAATATTTTTTCATCTAATTCTATTATTTAGCATATGCAACGGTTCTAACTCTGGAAAACCCAAAGGCATACACCGAGTTCGCTTTCAATGGATAGCAAAACCTACACTGCTAGTTGCTAAAGGTCAAAGCAACACTAACAAACAACTAACTTAACAACAACTAACAACTTAACTCCAAGCTTTTCTGAGAACATAGATTTCTTGTTTGGAACTTCAGAGACTGACTGGACCCCCGGAGGTCCTAACAACATATTACGTAGAAAAATGAGAGCTCTCACCTGTGTTGACTTCGGTCCTTGATTCTCTGCCAAGAACCCCCCCACCCATTCACACACCAGGAGGAGAAACACTTCCACTCCTCGTTTCTTCTGCCCCTAAGAGGAACCAAAAAAAAAAACAAAGAAAATATCAGTTCTGCAGGTGCCATAGCTGCAATCTTCACCCTCCATATCCGTTACACCAGCATATTAAATGTACGCAAAATAAACACACTTAATGGTTTTAGTTATTGTGTCTTCATTTGAGCCCCCGGAGAAGAGAGCCACCGATACTTTGCGCGATGGGCAGGGCTTCGCAAACATCCAGGTAGGTTCACGGCAGAGGCACGGTCACAACACAGGGGAGCCTCTTCAAGCTTGGCCTTCTCCAAAAAAAACCGATAAACCAGAAGAACTAGAATTTTACTTATTATTTCATTACGTCAGAAAATGCAGTTTTGACATGTTTTCCAGCTAAATTTCACCCCCAACGGAGGTCCGGCTTTCTAAAAGGAGGAAAAAAAAAACACAAGTGGAGGTGCAACGAGGGCTCCAGGGGTCAGGGCAGAGAGCAGGAGATGGGGGGTGGGGAGAGGAGAGGCTGACGTTGGGTGCCTCCTTTTTAAAGCCAGATTCTCCCCAGACACCTCTGTGCTATTCATCAACAGCTTTTCCAGGGCTGTGAAAAATCAATGTGCTCTGCACTGCAAACAGTTCATAATGACGGGGGGATGGGGGAAAAAAAAAAGCTCAACTGCAACAGAATTGATTTGTTTAAGTACAATAACACGGCTCTGCAGCGAGGAGGAGGCTGGGGCGCCCAGACAAAGCCTGACTGGCAGTATGAAACCACAAGCAGTAATTGACGAACTGCTGTTAAAGTGCAAATCTCAAGCACACTGGCATGTTATCTAATTAAAGGCGCTTTGCTCTAAACGGCAATACCAAAAGAAAAAAAAACACAACTCTGACTCTAAAAAAGCTGTAAAATGGAGCACGGGTAAATAGTGAATCCACTGATTCTCCTTTGTGATCGACAGTGAGGGTTTAAAATAGGCAGTAATGTGATAAATAATATTTCATTCCGGACTAAAAGTAGAAAATGTGTTTAAGTACCAGAATTTTCAATATATACTGCTACAAAAAACTCATATTCATGTGTGTACTAATTACTGATAAGAGCCAATCCTATTCCTTTGCTGTTAGCAAAAACATGCTAACACCCTGATTACGCTGATATTTAAAAACTTCTGACCCTCTTTACTTCCGTCCAATCAAAGTGGCAGATTTCTATTTTTTAGCAGCTACATATGCTAAATTAGCAAAAAACACCTGCTGGAATCGACAACAAATGAAAGAGTTCTCACTGTCTCTATTCACAGAGGCACATTTACCGCGTTCTTATCCCACCAGGGAGGCCGTCCCAGGCTTAATTGGCCCCTCACAGCGTCAGGCTGCCCTTCGTAGCCAGACATGCTTGGTCCTTATCAGCCTGCGCTAAGGTTTACTCTGTGTGTGTGTGTGTGTGTGTGAGTGTGTCCATAAAACCAGCCGGCCAGGCGCAGAGAGCGAGCTGGACGCCACCCTCTGAGCCCAGACAATAGCGGAGGAAACGGACCCCCGGGGAGAGCCTCTCACCTGGCCCCGCTCTCATTGCCGTGGGAACAGCTCTTGAGCCACAGGCTATCGGTCCAACCAGCCGCTCTCATGGTGCTGCTGGTCCCAGAGGGCCACATTTGCATTGTAACTGGTAAATACAGTAGGGTTTGAATGTACATGGGTGGAAAGTGTGGGAGGTGGATTTTTTTTTTTCTTTGGGGGGAAGCGTTAAGAGGATTTGTCTTCAGTGTAAAATCGGCAAACGTGCACATCTCTTCATGGTGATGGGATGACTTTCTTTTAACCAAAGCTTGTGCTTCTTAGAAATAAGTCGGAGCAAACACAAACAGTGAATTCCTCCTTAAATGACAGCATTACATTTTCAGGAGATTGGACCTCCAGATCACCTTCCCTGGCACAGAAATCACGACGCCTACTTTCGTCCTGTTGTTAACGCATGCAGGACACGCGAGATCAACGCACATCCTCGTCTCCAGTTTTCTTTTTTGTTTTTTTGGTTTCTTTTTGCGAAAGACACCTACAGATAAAACAAAACAAAGATAAGTATGAAAAGGCCTCACAGTCAACATGACGACGTCAACAATGACGGTTACAGGCAAAGCGGGCTCAGCGTCCAATCAGATAGTTTCTGATAGGAGGAAACTATAGTTCCGAAAGAGCCTCAACAGCTGGATTTGGGCCCATAACCCTTTTGCTGTGTGTTTAACATATTTACAATTATTTTACCTCAAACAACTGCAGAAATTAAAATTCCCATAAACTGACCCGAATGTGTGTGCGGCTGCTAATCCTGTCTGTAAACATTGGTCTTGAGATTCCTGCTGAGCCAGCAGAAGTGCAGCAAGTTTTAATGCCCTGCCCTGACGCACGTTGAAGAGATTCCAGCCCAGACGCCATCCAAACACCCGTGTTTACTGAAAACAGGGGTTGCTGCCGCCCTCCTGCTGCGAGGACGCAGGTAAAGGGTTGGGCGTCAGATGCTATGGTACGCATCAGAGCGGCGCGTTTTACTGTCGTCTGCAACTTTGGCTGCTCGCGTCTGCGGCCATCCCAGTCGTGTCATTTTAAGAGTTGTATTCCTGTGTTTTCACCCAGTGAGGTATTAAAAGAGAGAAAATGATGCCAAAGAATCCAGAACATGTTCAGCGAGATCTTTTCTCTAATTGTCTCGTCATAATATTCAAGTCGGCTTTGTGTTCCGCCTGCTAATGAAAGGAAAAAAAGATCCAAAGTGTGTGAGTTTCACTTTGAAGAGCCAGTTTCAGAGCACTGAGACGATGCTTCAGTGGTGTGGTGGCTCCTACATGGTTTCTCCTCCTCCTTCTTATCCTCCTCCTTCTTCTCAGTATTCAGCACATCTGCTTCAAAAGCACCGGTGGCCTTCTCTGTGTTTTCCTTTATTTGCTTCCAGTCTTTCTCCATCAGAGTGAGAAGATCCTGAAATCCTCTATGCCCAGTTGCTAATCGAATCAAACAAAGTCAGAAAATTACACAGTAAAACTCAAGCATGGTCTTTTTTTTTAACATCCCATGTTTGCTACATACTAACTTTATTTAAAGCTTTTTATGCCCTCCCAGTGTTGAAACAAAAAAATTCCAGCATTGGGGTCAAATCTGCAGCAGTTGTAACAGCCAGAGCGATCAGAAGGCAGAAGCACTGATGAGCATTTACATTTTCACCATCTTCCTACGGCTAATAATCAGAAAAACGAAAGAGCAATGGCGGGAAACAAAGGTAGAGACAACAGGCCCCACGTCAAAGATAGCGTGTTACCATCGGGAGCAAGACAGAGCAAGAAATGATGAAAGGCTGAGATGGACGCAATCTGCCGAGGAAAGAGGAAGGAATTTCCAGAGCCAATAATCAAAGCATCAGAGGGAGACCTGCCTCTCCCCTCTGTTCATCCGTGGCCATGCTGGCAGAGGCACATATTCAAAATCCGACCTTCCATGTCGCTCCCTGGCCTGCGCGATTCATGCACTCATTAGTGGGTTCAGAATATTGATTTTAGCTAAACACACACACACACACACACACATGCTTTTCTCCCTTCTAATTATACAGAAAAGTACAGATTTTACACATTACCCTGGATTGTTACTGCCGCAGCAGCTAAAACGCCGCTAAGATGACTCAGTTGCCAAAGACTCTCGAGGCAAAAAAAAGAGAGAGGGAGGCAGCGGAGAAAGAAAAACAGCAACATCAATAATGAAGTGAAGGAGACTGGGGGAAGAAAACAAAAGCCGCTCATAACAAATGAGAAAACAGACAAAGCGTCTCATTGCTAGAGCGCTAACGACAATCAATTAGCAATTGCTCGTGATCTTGGGCGCGTTGGTGTATAAGGTAGCTTAATGAGTCCCATTTCTGTTAGCTGCTCCACTCCACAGAGGCGCGAGGAGGAGGCCGCTCCCACCGGCTCCACCGTCTCTGCGCCTAATGACTGCGAGAGTGGATTACTCCATCAGTTCCTCGCCGCTCTTTGTTTATCCCCTGCGTAAATAATGGTCAACCATTACAATGCATTAAGCGGGCCACTCTCCACGCGAGCGAATGAGGAAGGGGGGGCAGGGGAGGAAGAAGAGCACAAGTGCTCCAGCGACATCCTCCAGTGATCTCTGGGAAACCAGCTAATACCGTGTGTGTGTGTGTAGATGGGGGGCTGAACAGGCATCGGCTGCCACTGGGACTGGCGTTAACTGGGAGAAGAAGCCTGGCAGTGAATGTAAACAAGGAAGGAGGTCACGCCTCTGATGCTATGGTTGCATTTAACGCAAGTCAATGGTCGCGTGATGCTTTCTACTATTGTTACGTCTTGAGATCAGCTGCCACCTGGTGGTCCTGCGCTCGTAATAGCAGCTAGCTTTTGTTTGCACACTTCTCGCCGGAGAGATAACAAACAGCTCTGTAGCTAAATGAGCTTAAAATGTGTCCGTTAAAGGCGAGGACGCCTAGCCGCTGGTGGCTAAACTAGAATGTGTGGATAAAATCAAAGTGCAAACCTGCAGACAGCAAAAATTAATTCAAGAGGAGAGTAAATATTTAAACTAATAATTTCCTCAATTGAAGCCCCGCCGGTGGAATCCCATTGAAGCGAGTCTGCGAAAGAAACCGAGAGAATCTCATCAACGCAGCCACTCCAACCTGTCGTGGAAAAGCGCGTCTTTTCAATATTTCAAGGCTAATCGTACACCCAATAAGAAACTGATTTCCAAATACGACGCTGTGTGAGAAACCCCTGGGCACCTTTAGTAGGGTTGAAAAAGAAACAAGAAAGAATCAGTGACAGGGAAGATGGAACGGATATCAGTCTCTTTGTGTGTGTGTGTGTGTGTGTGTGTGTGTGTGTGTGTGTGTGTGTGTGTGTGTGTGTTGTACAACGTACATTTGTTGTTGCAGCGCTTTCACGCCAGAACATAACCGTTCATTTCCGCCGCACCGGACAGGACAGAGATTAAACGCATCAGCAGAAGAACACACAAGTGGAAATGATCTCCCCGCGTCCTCGCGCGGGTCATGAATTCCGCTAACTGTGCTTATCGCATCTATTAGTCTTAATAGCGGTGGCGACAACCGGCCTTGAGAGGCGGCCGGCTCCCTACAGACAGGTGACTCTCATCTCTGGTCTCATCATGAGATGACTGTGACGCTGGCTCTGAACGTCTGCTAGCTTGTTGGAGACAAAGGTCAGTAGTTGGTCGGCTGTTCCAGACACTAAATCGCACGTTTCTACTTTTGTTCTTCTGCATCAGTAGCGGAAAAATTCAGTTAGAGTTCAGTCCAACTGATTCCGGTTTTACAGCCGGAGCTACTTTCATCTATCTGAGTGTTGACAAAACCCAGCAGCTAACTTAGCAACTATCTCACAAAGCATTTAGCAAACACACACAGGTGGGTGGAGACCAAGCAGACAGAGAAGTAGACTTGTGGAAAGCTACCAGTGTTCCCTTCACAGCTCTACACACACAGCACGCCTTTAAAATATGAACAGAAACTGAGGTTCTTAAGGTTTTGTTTTGTTTTTTATCTCTAATATATTGCACAATGTTTTTCCTCTTGATTCTGCTTGCCTTTAGTTATGGAAAAATATCATTTGATAGCATTTTCTTGCAAAATTTTCTCCAGGAATGAAGGTTGACCCCATGCACAAAGCACTTCGAAACCTTGTTTAGCATGGTTATCAAGTTGCTCAACTTGTTTTTTTCTTTTTTTCCAGCAAAATCTGCAGTTTCCCAGAGTGTTGAAGCACATGCGACCCAACATCCTCCACTAAAAATATATCTGAGACTTTTTCATGAGCAGAGTGCATCCAAAGAGCATTATACAGTATGCACCGCATCGCATTTCTCTTCTTGGGGAGTTAATAACATCAAACGCGCCTCTGCAGGATTTAATGCAAACACAATCATTCACTCGGCTCAATGCGAGAGCACTTCGTGCCCACGGTGACGGAGAAAATATTGCCAGAGGGGAGCCAACGTCTTGCTGAGAAAAACCATTTTCGCTTCCCAACTAAAGGTTACTTGTCGAAGGAGCCGCACCAGCCGTAGCGTGGGACGCCAGGTTGGGCCGGTTCCGAGGAGCGGAGTGGCGTGACGGCGAGCGTGGAGCTAAACTCTCGGCCTCCATCAACGGAGCCGTACGACCGAAAAGCCACAAAACGCTACAGGATCCTTAAAATGAAGCCAGACAAACAGTGTTTGGAAAACAAACGCCACGGCGCCTTTTTCAGCCTGAGCGCTTTCCCAGGAGCCGGAGCAATTCTGCTCCTCCACCAGCCCTGCCACAGAGACCATGTCAACACGCTGCTCCATTTAGACTCTGTGTGGGGGGAGCTGCTTTGATCCTCTTTGAGGCACGTCTTCCTTTTTACTGTCACGGGCCTGTTAGCTTAAATGAGCTTGGGCACGGCCCATTTTGTTTTCCTTTTTTAGTGCCCCAAAAAAAAGGTGGTAATTGTAGACAGTTTAAAGAAATCAGCGTTGTTTTAACTCCCGAACCTCTAATCATAGCTGAAGGATGACACTGTATTTTGAAAACATGACAAAGTGCAGCAATGTCGGGCAGAGCAGCCTGTAGCGGCAGCAGATCTGGGTGTAGAACAATGGAAGTCTGTGCTGATTTCTGGCCTGAACAATGGCAGGATGGCAGAGACACGCAGAGCAGCAGGATCTGCACTCGCTGCAGACAGGAGACGCAGCTCCGCAGAGTGCCGGCGCTGCCAAAAAAACATTTCTTCATCTTCCTTTTTCCTTTTCCAGCCTCTTTTATGTATTCTGGCACCTCTGGCACTCATCACTGCAAACTTTAACTCCAAATAATCCAAAGTTTGCGCGGTTAAAATTAACTTGCTCTTTAGCCAGCAATGGCTAAATAAAATAAACAACCTGGTTTGAAGAAAGCAGAAGATTTCGCGAATATACTTCTGCCAATTCCTAATTAGTAGTAAGCGTAAAATAAACAAAGGCACATTTGCTGATGTGATTTATGAGTCCCAGAACACACATAACAGACAGCAGCAGAAATTTACCGACATTAGCTACATTAGCTGTTTTACATTGAGAGACACCAACTAAATGCAGATTTACAGTAGATAAAACTGAAAGAAAACATGACAACTGAAGCGCAAGAGTGAGAGCAGATCCTGCAGGTGATGAAATCTCTTGTCTTCCACACACCACCGAGGCGTTCACAGTCTTCTTCATTATTAATGTGCTTTGAGCACAACTTCAAGCAGCTTTGCTTCTCTTATCAATCATTCATTTGCTTTCCACTGAACACATCCCGATCCTCCAGTGTCGAATCTGACTCCGAGTGGCTGAGAAGCCCCTGATCTGGGGCGCTTCCTTAATTAAACCGGGCCCAAGCCGGTCTCGCAGCACCTGCTCTTAAAATGGTCAACGGCGCTGCGCTAACGTGGGGATGCGAGGCCACCAGTGAGCCGTCAATCATTCATGGCGTGACACCACAGGATGCCAAAACCTATTTGTGGCGACTCCTGTTCTCCGCCTTTGTGCTCTAAATGCACCTCGCAAGTAAAATCTTGCCGGAACCTGACTGAAATGATAAGCCGGACTCATTCCGCTTTCTTAAAAATATCTCCACCCGAGCAGCTGCTTTTCCAGAAAAGAGGCAACGAACATCACCAAACTCCGACAGGGAGCTGTTCCTGAGCCTTCTTTGGGTGGCAAAAAAAAATCTCCAATTATCGTCTGAGTGCAAGTGTTCCCGCGCTGGAACTTTTCCATTTCATCACCGCGCTCAAGCTGCCCCCTTTTCCTAGAGCCAAACCAGCAGCCGCCGCACAACAGACCGTGACATTCGTGCACCGCGGGGGGATTCTTCCAGCGGATTTTTGTCTGGTAAAATATTCATGTCTTTACAAAGCGCAGGTGCAGCAAGGATCTTTTCTTTTCTTTTTTTTTTTTCTAAATGGCCGCGGTGAGAAGGAAGCAGGGCCACGCTCGGCTCCCCCTCGGCTATGTTTGTCACAATTACTCGGTAGGTCGACTTTCCCCCCCAGTCTCATTAGGAGGTAAAACACCCCTGCCTTCCGACCCCCCGGCTGGAAATGTTTCGGCTTGCTGTTGCACGCTCCGAGATGCCCCCCTGATAAAACGGTTCTGTAGCCCCTGACAATGGAATCGGGAAAGAGAATGAGGGGATTATTTGATGGAACCTTCATTGAAAGAGGGCAATTTAGCGCGGGCAATCAATACTAATGAAGGAAGGATGACAAGGGATGAAATTTTCCCTGCTGCAGTCGCGTTCTTGTATTAAGACTTAATACCGGCTCTCTGCCTCTTTTTGCAGCAAACCTTAACCACTTATAGGCTAGCATGTCAAAAAGAAAGCAGCAGAAGAAAGTCTTCTATGACGTTAGCCCATGGTTCAATCAGAACACCGACAGCGGTAGGAGATGCAAATCATTAATTAACAACAGTGAAATGAACACAAATGGCACACACGGTGAACAAACGCAGAAAAGGGCAAAACCATAGTGTTAGGTTTTGCCCTTTTCTAAAAAGCTAAATTCTAGGTTTGTCACCACCCTACTATATATCAACACTATTTCAATAATTCGTCTGCAGCAGTAGGCATGTTGACAGTGTCAAGCCCTGAAAGAGAATGTCTGTCATCCGAGGGCAACGAACAATAAAGCACAGGAGCCGTTTGTGTTAACGCAGGAAACGTGGATTTAATGAGACACCCACTACAGGCTCTGCTGCCACGCTAAGTGGAGTCTGACCCCACGTACGCCGCAGCCCGCCGCTGCTTCCAAACAACAGATGAGGCCGAGTGGCAGCCCGGGCCTCTCAAAAGCGCATGTAATGCACATGGAATTCGGCCCGGTTTCCTCTGAGCAGAGAGGAAACGCATAAGTGCCAGTAAAGAGGCGGTGGAGATCCCCGTAGAGGTCGGAGCAACTCCCCCCCGAGGTGTAAAGGGGAGTAAGTGGCCGTGAGTGTAGAACAAGGGCCTCGCAAAGAGTAAAAGTACGCAGGCGTGTCAGCTTCGGACTAAACTGCCACCTTCTTGAGATTCAAACATTAGTGTCTTTCAAAGGAAAACAGGATGAGAATCACCAACGGGGGACCCAAAGATTGCATCCCGATTGCCCCTTGTGATGGAATTCAACGAGGAATACGCCCTTGCTCATCCAATCTGTGTGGATGGCACTTGGTGCAAGGATTGTGACAGCGCACCACTTACCAATTGCTAACCGTTTGCCGCATAAGTGATGATTGGGAGTTTGAGAAAAAGCAGCGGCAAAACTGCTGACAGCGCGTTTGGGAATAATGTCACCACTGCAGCCTCACTTTAAACTCTTGAGTTCAGTATGAGTAACCATCAGCGACCACAGCAGGCTCCACACTGCAGCTAGCAGCTAGCTTAGCAGTATAAAATGAAGTTGTTTCTTTGTTCTAATAGCTGGAAATATACACCAGTATATGGTGGTTTACGATTGTGTAAACCGCACACACAGGTTGCTTCAAATGTTTCCCAAAGAGAAACATGATCAAACAGGATTTTAAGCATTGTGGAAACTCTTGCTAGAAGAGCCCAACAGAAGAATCGTCGACTACACACTAGCTAGCGTGTATAAGTGTTGAATAAACACAGTTAATTTTTCAACATGCAGCCAGGTTTTATTTACATATGAAATGACTGTGAATTGAAGAGCAGTGTAGCAATGAATAATGGGAATAATAACGCTTTGAGGAGCAACAAGCGCTGCTGGAAATGGCCGAAAAGCGCGAAGGATCAAGCCCATTTGAAGACTGTGAAAGCTGCTCTCTGCACGGCTGGCTGGTGGCTGATACCGCGATCAGGACTCATGAATATTCATGGGGCCAAGTAAATAAGGCAGATAGCACTTGACGTGTTTAACATCCACCTTTGGCACCTTCCCCCTCCCACCGGGCCAACAAGGTGAAGCAGCAGAACAAACATGCTGTGTTTGTGGGCCGCCGCCATCCCGACCGATGGGTTAACTGGTCACATGAAGACATTAGAAAAGATTTTCAGTGGGCGCGGAGCCATCAAAAGGTGCAGAAATCGCTCGAGTCGCTAAAAGGTTGTGCTGAAAGTGGAGCTGTCTTGCATTACACCTCGCATTATGCTGACATTTCCATTCCTAGAAAAACATGTTTCCCTCAACTATAATCCCTGCTGGTATCAAAATGTTTGCTCTCTAAATATTTACCAACCCTGAGTCACATCTGACGCCGAACACAGGCACCTTGAGACTGTCTTCCTCTTTTTTTTTTAAAGTGTTGTGTCCCAGAGGAAAAGCAGCGAAAGCACTACACGCTAGCTCGCAAGCGGGTAAACTCCGCCAAGCGCATGCTGCATTTCTGCACCTTAGACAGATCTGAGGATGGGGGGGGAAGAAAACAAACAAAAAAAATAAAAACACCTGATGCTAACAAACTGACTCGAGGCTTCGGAGTTCAAAAATAGTTGAGCGTGGGATTTAAACACCGAAAAAGGAAATGAGCATCCATCTTTCAGAACCACCTCAGCCACCTCAGTCAACCCAGAACATCACGCAGCTTTCGTCCAACCCTGTTCTCCGTTTAGCTGTTGTTGTACAATCGGTTCGGGCGTGAAGTCAAGACAGAAAACCAGGTCTCCTAGGTAAGATTTATTAACACAATTGCAATTGCGGACTCTCCCACACACACCGGAGCCCCTGCTATCACGATCCCAAAGAGGGCGGAGAAGAGCCCCCTTACTTCCGCAAACAAATCTTTTGAATACGTGACCGCCCCCAGTAGGCGTATCTGGCAGTGACGCAAAAGTCACATTATAGCGACGTAGGAACACGTTATCAGGACCTGTTCTGGTACGTAATCAGTCATACAACAGCAGAAATACAACTTTTATGTGATTATACGTTTATACGTGGTTAAACATGATTAAAAAAATATGGCTATCGCTAATCACAGTAAATGTTTACGTCAGTGTCGCTAACAGCTTTATATCCTCGGTAAACGGTCCTCGATGGTGGAGCTGGGGACCCCCTCTACAGCCCTGCCAATGAGGACTAACGGGAACGTGAACCCTGGGTGTCATGAGCGACAGGCGCAATACCGGGGCTCATAAGGAGCAAAAATATGTCGCCAATACCAACAATCATACATGATTGTAACAATTATAGCTGGAATTATACTAAACATTAGCTTTTAAGCTAAATGGAGCTTGTGTTTTAGTGTGTTTGGCCGCACTGTGCTACTGTAGGGAGAGTAGCATCTTCTTTCAAAACAACGTCTTCACTACAGCGGCCAAACTATAGCGGATAATCAAAATAAAAATACACACTGGATGTATTGTGATAAATATAGTTGTCACCATGAACACAAAAAAGCTTGATTTTTGACCAGATTGCAGCATCAGTTTGTTGTAAAGCGTTTGGTTCTTGTGAACATTTAGAGGGAGCGTTTCTGCATGATCCTACACACACACACACACACACACGCACACACGCGCAAGTTCTGTATTAACAATCTGAGGTGTCAATCACGGGTGAGCACAAAGTGGGGGCGGGTGCAGGGCATCACCCAGCTGTGTCTCTGCTGCAGCCTGAGCAGCCACGCAGCTCCCACACGAGCCCAGGGCCTGCCTGTGACTGAGCCACACACACACACACAGACACACACTTGCACTCTAACTACCCCCGCCCCCCCCAACCCCGCCTCTGCCTCCTGATAAGCTGGTCTGCCAGGCTTGCCAGAGCCACCGATGCCTCCGTTTGCACAACGGCTCCATTGTTGCTGCGCGGAGCGGACAACTGCACTTTGGACCTTTCACGAGGGAGAGCCTTCCAGTTTGTTTCCCTTCAGGGCATCCACTGTGGTTTATCAGCAAGCAGGCAACCACACACACACACACACACACACACACACACACACACACACACACACACACACACACACGCACACACACCTTAAACACTGCATTAGAGATATCTGAGGACAGAAAACATAAACAGTAACCACAGCAGATTCTGTACAGTTTCCCTGGCTTCTGTTTTTTTTTTGGGTGGGGGTTGTTTTTTTCCAGAGCTTATGAAAAAAAAACTCGTAAAAAGGCAGCGGAATGATCTACGACGGCTGACCTTTTCCACAAAGTCATATGAACGGTAACAGTTGGGTCTGGTTAAGTGATCGCAATTTATGAGTCCGTTTAACGGGATTCAGTACGGGATGTGCAATGATGACCTCCGAGGAGGAAAGCTTGCATACAGCTTACAGAAAAACAAAAACAAACAAACAAACAAACAAAAAAACAAAGCTTTATCAAACTTAACAATCAGCTCAGTGTCAGTCTGCTCCGTCTGGGTCGGCGGAGGGCTGATCAGAATTTTAAAAAATGCACGACAAGAACAGGAAGAGCCAGCATGCTAAGAAGACCCTGCTTGTCTGATTCTTTTATTGGGATTCAACTGGAATGGCCGGATGGGTAGAAGTGTGCATTTGTCAACTTTCTCTTCATGTCAGACACGTTTTGTTCCGGCTAGCTTTAAATTAGCCGCCGACGCGTTCGAGGAGGAAGGCTTCTGCAAACGTGGGGAAACGAAGCCACCCTGCTCTTCCTTGCACCCTTTCCAGCCACAACCTCTCGGATTTTATGAGCCTGGTTAAAAGGCGACCATTAAATATTCATGTTCGAGGGCCTTCACCCGTGAAGCGGTTTCCCTTTCTAAAAGTGAGAAACTTTCCGATTTAAACTGACAGGAGGCAAATATCTTTAATAAAAGCCATTTCCATGAGACATTCGAGAGCTGCGTGGCTTCCATCCTTACATTAGGAGATTTATAAAAATAAACGCAGGCTGCATAATCACAACTATTCCAAATATGCCGTTTTCAGTTGTCTGACAAATGAAGCCCGTACAGCTTATTAATTTTTCACTCGTCGTCTTCCGGGGTGTTTATAATAAAAAAAGAGGAATTCCTATCAACAGCAACAGTAATGACAGTAATTCATATTCCTCCCTCTCACAACTCCTGGCATGATGAAATCCTCAATCTAAAGTGGGCCGGAGCGCCTGGGAGAGATTAGGGCTGGAATTATGTCTTCAGGTGTAGACAGCAGCATAAATAAAAGTGGATGTGATTTTGCTGCAGCAAACATTAGGGAAATTCTTTCGCTGGCTTTATTTGTGTAGCTGTGATTCGCATACAAATGGAGAGATGCAACATTCGGCGCCTCCGCAAACAAGCTATTTTGTAGACAAATGAAGGAGAGCACCGCAGCAGGTGAGGCCAAGCGCTCAGATTTGGTTTTTAAAGTCACGAAATTGGAACCGCGATGAAATTACAACAATGTTTGGAATTGTCGAATATACTGCCGGTTAGTAACAAAAGGGCTCAAGCAGAGCCTTTAGAGATACAAAACCCATAAAAAGGGAATAAAAAAACGAGGCTGATGTGATGCCGCCCGATCCCGGCTTGTGATTTGTTGAGCGCTGAATTGTTGTTGTGATGTTGCGCGTCGTTCCGCCCGCGCTGATTGATTTTATGGCCTTTACGGGTTTCTTTAGCCAAATTTCTTTGCAACCTGGGAGAAGGGAGGCCGTCCATCTTGGCCTCAACGAGCTGAGCAGATGTTGCCGCCGCTCCAACACCGCTGCTGCTCGAGCTCCGTCGGAACAAATCAGCGATTACTTCTTTGGGTCGCTAATGAATGTGAGAGCGCTGGTGGAAGCGCACTAATCACATGAGCCTCTATGAATAACACACGCCGTCAGTGGTGCATGTGTGTGCGGCCCGTCACTGTCTGACTTTGGACGGGGACGATATGAGAGAGATTCTTCTTTCATCAGGAGTCTCTCCTGCTTCAGCAGCTGATTGGGACGAATCAAACGGTTTTTGTGTTTTCCTTCTTCAGGCTGCACTTTTCTTTGAAAGACGGGAGGAGGTTGGTGGAACAGACGCATTCCCCCCCTCCTAGAAAGGCTGCCCGTTTCCTTCAAAGCCAATGCATCCTCCGCCCAATTAAAAATGCATCCAGAACAGCCGGGAAAACACCGCGCTAATATCGCCACAACTAGCTTGTCAGACACAAACAAATACAGCCATCGGAACAACAAAGATCCTCCTCTCGGCTTCTGAGTTCATCCCCGGGATCTAATCCTCTCTAATGATTTACAATATGGTAAATGGAGCAGAATTGATGTCGACAGGGTGCAGGGGACCCAATATAAATAGAATTACAGCTCAAAAAAGGGTGAAGGGATTCCAAACCTTCCTCCAGCTTCATAATATCAGCAGATGGTAGCTTAATATCAATAGAAATTTGAGTTCATCAGCACCTAACAGCAGGTACATAGATAGTGAAAGTTCACTCAACCTCCACCACCTCTGGTTGTAGTAAATACCACTTTGTACCAGCTTGCAGGGCAAAGAGAAAATAGAGGAACTAAAAAGTAAATAAATAAAATGAAGGAATTTAGCCCATATCTGTCCGCTAGTTAGATAACTCATTCCAAAAATGTCCAATCAGGGGCTGAGATTCAATCAGAGGTGCGTGTAATTAGGTTTACATGCTGCTAAGGTCCAAATATCAGGTAATAACATGTGGCAGAAATTACCGGGTGTTGAAAAAACAGTTTGCTGGAGGTGAAACAGTGATGGCCGCTACTACTAAGGCTAACATTAGCGGCTTTGACACAACTAGAAACGTGCACCCGTCTAAATATTTCCTCCTTTCTCCTGTGCTTGTGAACAGTCACATGTTTAAATGACAGAATCGATTATTTGCAACCACACGAGTGAACTAAACAAAATGTTTGAAAGGGAAAATGAAAGTGAAGTAAACAGGGAAGCGTCCTGTGAAGCCACGGGGTCTCCAGGATTCTCTCCCCCCAGAAGAAAGTCATAAAGCAATTCTCACCCCCTTCACTCCTCCGCCCAGCTCAGATTAGGTTTCACATTCCTACCTTACACACACACACACACACACACACACACACACACACACACACACACACACACACTCAGACACATTCGGATATTTCTGACTTTCGACTATTTCATCTTACTAGCAATATTTATGCCAAGCGTCAAGTACAAAGAGATTTTCTCCCTTTTTCTTCATCCAAGATGTGGAGGACGGTACCCCCTGACAGAAGAAGAACCCCGCCAACACATACACACACACACACACACCGCCCCACCCCTGCACCAAAACCTTCTCTCCATCACCCTTCATGCTAATGTAGCACACATCAGTGAAACCAGCCGCGCACTGTGTACACCCTGAGCTGCAAAGGAAGGATGCTGCACCCTCGGGTGAGGCGTCTCACCCTCCCCCTCCCTCCCCATTCCTCCCAACATGCCGGGCACGTCGCGTTTGCAGCCTCACACACCACAGTGTCTGTGACTCAAATATGCCTTCGTTTTAGAGCAGATGGTCAAAAATAGCGCCCACCGTCAACATTTTCGTGAGCGTGTGTGCGTGTGTGTGTGTGTGTGTGACACAGACCTTCAGGCCACATGGCGTTTGCCAAGAAGGAGAAAGAGTGTGATACAAGAACGCGTTGAAAAAAATTTGGTCAGTTGAGGCTTTTCTCCGCTTGATACTGACAAAGTGAGAACACCCCGCTGTTAGAATTAAAAGCTTATGCAATCCGCACCTATAAATAGCGAGCGCGTGGCGCATACGTGTCGCGCTGCGTATTTACATCCAGGCAAAACACATCCAAATGAATTAGCCTTTCTTAGCGGCAGTGGTGGTTATGATATCTGTAATTACGATCAGTGTGTGAATTCGAGTTTTCATGCCCCCTCTGAAGCTGCAGCTGAGGACGGGACACGCCGCCGGCTGCCAGGACAAGGCGACATAAGGAAAGAGCCAGGGTGTGTTTACAGAGTTATTTAAGTCGGCGCAGCGGCGGCGGCAGAGGGCTGTAGGACATGTTTTGGGTCACCTCCATGCTGTGCCCATGCGCAAACATGTTTGATAGCCAATGAACCGCGCTGACCCACTGAACTCTGGGAAAACTGACTCCTACACACAGTATAAGTCTGGCTTCTCAGGAAAAACCTTAGGTGACACGTCTGCGGGCGTAAACAAGTCCAGATATGTGCACACCCTGGTAAACAGTCTAGCTATGCGTCTCCCATCGCGCTTTAGGTGGTGGACTCGTTTAGACGTGGCGTTGACCCCCGTCACCTCGGTAAATCCGTTGGCGTCTTAACCCTAACCTGGGTACGGGTGCTCGACAGTCCGCGTTGTTCAGGAAAGGTGGGAAAAAAATAGAAGATGATGGATAAAAGCAAAAAAAACTAAACAAAAAAAAAAGCAAAAACGAAGGCCTCTTTAGCTTCGGGTCATCACAGACGAGTATGCAAAAAGAGAAAAGGTGCAAAAAGAGAAATGCAAAGCTGCATTTGAATAGAGCCTCACCTGCATCTGCACAGGTGACCCAGCAACCACTCGGGGGCATTGTCCCCTTGTCAGTGGGACAGCGGGACGTGTCCTGTTTCTGTTATAGTTAAGCCTGATTACCAAAACAGGCTACAGGCTAGGCTAGGTTCCCAAATGATTTTTGAAGTCTTTCTAATTTAAGATGAGACTTATTAATGTAAATAAATAAATATTTTGGTTTTCTGTTGTCCTGGTGAAAAAAACACCAGATAGACCGTATTTAACTTTTATTGTTTTTATGGCAACTATTATGGCAACTATGAAAATTAGCACAAAGCAGGAATAAATAAGGAGGGACTTTCCCCGGTGTTTCCAGCACGCTGGCTGAACTCCAGACAAGAAACTACAGACTTTTAGTCCTATTAATCACAAGATATGTGTTTTGTGTTGCAGCTAACTTCCTCTCCAGCGTGGCTGCAGCTGTAAAACGAGGCTGGTCTATTGTTCAGGCTAACTAGGGGGCGCAGAGGTCACTTGCATTTTCACAAGAGCTTTGCCAGAGGGGCCGAGGAAGATGGATACACACTCGTTTGTTTGGTACGGATCTACGCTAAAGCTTTTCCTATGAAGTCGCATCATTGCCGCTCTATTATGAAGGGGGATAGATTAGATTAAGTGAGATTATGCAGAGAGGGGCTCCCTAAAAAGAGCAAAAATAACACACTCGGTACTTAGCAGAAGAGTCAACAATGGGATTAAGCCAAAAGGACACGTTCGAGCCCACTGCTAATATGCACAATAGTCGCGCCGCCACACATCCACTTTTTAAGTGGTCGCAAACTGCAGCAGCAAAACAAACGGGACTTTTATAGCGCAATTTTAGCCTCGGATCTCCCATTAGGCTCATCCGTCATTCAATCTTCTCCTTACAAAATCCATCTTCCTGCAAAAAAGGGACAGCTCTTTATCTCCCAGTGCAGCCCAAAATACGCATAACGTGGTTGCACACTCCAACGTTATTAAATGATGTGTGGTCTGGCGTCACTCCCAACCACGACCGTCCTGCCATTTTGCTTTGCGGCGGCTCACAAACACACGGCGCCGATTCCTTCCTCCCTGAGCCGTGTTTTGCAAATACGATCTTCATATTAACAGTCAACAAACTGACAGGTACAGCCGACCGTCCTCCGGCTGCCATAAAAACTTCCCAACGCGGATATCTCTGCGCGCCGCGCGTGTGTGTCTGAGGTGATTTGCGACCCGGCTGACACACGCGAGGAATGCAGAGTAACACATGCTGGAAGATATGGAGACTTTGCTTATTTAGTCATTCTAGAAGGTGGAAGTTTGTGTGTGTGTGGCCTTAAATTAGCACACACACACACACACACACACATACTCATGCACACAACACAACTATAAACATGTAATATGTAACAACACCAGACATTTGTATGCGCATGTTGCTGACCGCAGAGGTTCCTGCATGTCTGGAAAAACACAGAATATTTTCTTTGCAGAGAAACTGTGGTTTTGTTTCACAACACCGCAAACATACGTTTAGGAAAGAAGGAAAGAACCGAAACGTAACCCCTCCACGTTCCTCTTTGGTGGAACGATTCCGGGATTTCTACGATGAAACCCCGCCACGCACCCCCACCTCCTCCATTTGATTCGTAAACACGCGACACACTCTGCAGAGGAATCACGAGGAGGTTCTCAAATATTTATTGTCACTAATTAACCATCTCCTTCACTTTTAAAATTTTATCATAAAATTTTACATATAATTTCTACTCCCCCCCTATACTATTACTCTCCACCCTAATCCTCCTAACAAATTTATCTACACAACAACCCCCTATTATCATCCCCCCACAACCTATACAACAAATTTTTCAATAAATAAAAATTCCCCCTAAACAACCTATCTTCACCCCCCATCACTTTAT
>CAAE01014750.1:44784-109593 GCA_000180735.1 Tetraodon nigroviridis | reverse complement strand
CATTGATTCCCCCACCCCAACACACACACACACACACACACTTCCCTGCAGTCAGACGGCTGGTGTGGTGAACATGCGTCTCGCACAGAAACAGGCTCCTCAAACCCGGGGCCCTGCCCCCCATCTCGTCTCAGTAGCCACCCCCACTGAACCTGTCCGTCCCTGGCTGTCTCCCTCTCTCTCCTGCTCTCTCTCTCTCTCTCTCTCTCTCTTCTCCTCATTTATGTCTTTGCGGAGCAGCTGCTGCCCAGAGAACTGAGGGAGCAGCATTCACATCTGAGCACATTAGTCACCAGATGTCACCTTTTGCTGCCAGCCCATCGAACATCCGAGCAGACAATGCCCCGCGCATTCTGAACATCTGACTTACAATGTGTCCTATAAAGGGGGCTGGGTGGCGCTCAGGACTCCCGCAGCCGCGGCTAATGGTGGCCTCAAAGCCATGTCGACGGTGACACCTAGAGCTTCCACAACCACGCGCAGGCGGGAGATCTTCCAGAAGAATGAACACCATCTCGATTCCACCGCAGAGAAAAAAAAAACCTGCAAATGTCATTCAGGAGTTCTTCAAGGTTTTCTGTATCTGAGCTGCAGATACAGATAGATCTGCTGCTGTCACCTTAAGGGGTACAAATGTGTGTACCGCCCGGCGCTCCACCCAAAAAGACGGGTAAGGAAGGCCAGGAAAAAAAAAAGCCTCGTTGAGTCGTGTCAGAAGTACACAGAAGAGACATTTCACAAAAGGAAAAGCCCAGAGGCATGAAATGTGTGAATCACAGACTTCCATTACCTGGCGCATGTACTTTTGCAAGATTTGCGATGGAGTAAAACTTAAAAAAAAAAGAAGAAAAAAACACAACTCTGGCAGTTCACTCACGCTTAAGTCGTCTTGCCTGAGAGCCGGCTTTGCTTATTTGACTTTCACAGGGGTTCGCTTTGGTTTAAACCAGATTGTGTGATGGATATTTGTATTCCAGAAGATAAGATGTTGGGAAGTCTGCTGATATGTGTTAAACAGACTTTCTGTCAGAGAATGAGCTATTGCATCATTGTGTGCACCCTCAGGCGGCACCTGACCGAGTTTCATTGTTTGACGGGTTGAGAACCTGCTGCAATATCCAATATTAAAAAAAGGCCATATTAATTGTTAAAGTCCAGAATACTCATCTGTCTTTCATTTCCTACTGAGGGCCAACTCCCTCTAATATAGCCTAGATAAAACAAGCTTCACAGAGCACTAAAATTATCCTTATGTGCTCCAGTCTGTCCGGCATTAAGATTAAAATGTAAAACCATAGAAAGTAATACTACAAATTTGCAAAATTAGAAATTACAATCAAGCATTTGTGCCAAGAAGTAGCAAGATTTCTTTGCTAGTATCTAAACCTCACCTGTGCTTCATTACTGCTTATCTAATGAGCTGTTACAGTACACCCTGCATTACTTTTGAAGAAATGTTGTCCTCCCATCCATCCATCCATCTGCTGCTAACTGCTGTTCATTCCCCCACCGTCACTAGGCAAGAGGTGGAACTACATCTGGGCTGGGTCACTCGTCCATCCCAGGGCATCCACACCCTTGAATCACTCTTTATAGTCATTTGGAGTTTGGACTGTGGGAGACAGCGCTCGCATGTCAGGGGAGAACATGCAACCTTCTCTGAGCTGGAATTAAACTCTTCTTGCAATTAGGCAACTGTGCTGTTTTCAAATGTAAGGTATTTATTTCTTTTTTTTTCAATAACAACAACAAAAATTGCTGAAAATCACCACCTGCTGTGCATGTTGCACACGACAGAACACATGGCACATCCTGTTATCCCACTTCCAACCAAACAACAATTTGTTGTTATTTTAACCACATGATTCATCCTCGTTGGACCTTATCTGAAGCTTCCTGCTCCACCTTCTTTCTCTCTTTCCCCATATATTAAACGATGGGTGGCACTTTCCCCTCGTGCCGCTATCAGCCCTGTCGAGTCACCTCCAGACACATTAGCATATTTATCATCAGCTGCGCAGACTTCAAAGTCAGCTCGTGCTTCTCACAGAGATGGGGAAGCGCCACCAGGAACCAGATTGCAAAGCAGTCGGTGTTCCCCTGGGATGAAATATCCATTTAGGTATGAAGAGCAGGGGGAGGCCACAAGCAGAATTCAATTCGTTTATTTGCAGTGGTGATGATGTCTTTAGCAGTGACTTTAAACATTTGCTTAGCGCTAAGCACAGCTTTTGCCGCAGTTTTGTGACGTTAACATGCAGCTAAAGCTGGAGGGAGTTCTAAGGATTTCCAGGCAAGATGCTGTCAGAGACATTATTTGCATGCTGCATGATATACATCAACAAAGCAAACACGGTTTCCTCTAAATTAAAACATCACACTGTGGTTAAATTAACACCCCGAGTGTCGCTTTTAATTTTGTAAATACACTCAAGTGTGCACCTGTAACCGGTTTAACAGCGAATATCTTTCCTGCTGTCAGAATACACACAATTCATCTTAAATTAGGGATGGATTTGTCCTCTGTTTAATGACGGCTTATTCCAATGTGACCTGGGTTAAAGAAAGGCTCCTTGCCTGCAAACACGAGCAATTTTTCTCACGTTGATCACCTCTGTCAAAATTAGTTTTTTTTTTCCTTTTCCTCGTTTTTTCTTATAATTTTCCAACGGGTTAATTCAGACTGAATGTGTTGTTCTAAGCATATTCACAAATCACTGTTGGCACATTTGATGGACACATGCATTAGGCAGCAGATCAGATCTGACAAAGGCTAAGTACTACCAGCTAGCTGTGTTAGCCTTTAAAGGCGCCACATTTCATGATCTGGCCCACAGCTTACCTGTTATATTATTAAATTATATTACATTTAACTTTACCTATATAGAGTCTGTTGCAATTAAGATTGTCTCCAGGTGCTTTAGCAAGCAACAGCGGAAAAATTCCCTTTGAACAGGGGCAAAACCATGAGCAGGACCAGGCTAATTTGGGGAAAAAAAGGGAAGAAATAAGCAGGAAGGAGAGAAAGATGAGACCAGGCATACATTTTTCATGCAAATATATTCATCATGTTCTTACCTGATTCCTAACTCTAGCCTGCTCAAGGCTAGCCTAAGTCTGCTATTATTATTGAGGTGTTTTCGAAGGTGTTAACACCATCTAACCAGCTTCTACTCAAAATGTGTAAATATTGTGTAGTTTCAGTTGAGGAATGTGCTCTGGGAATGCGTAGGAGCTTTCCAGACCCATCTGCACCATATTTTGCGATACTTTGTACCTTTAAGTGGTGTCTCCGTCTGTGTTTGTTGTCACTGTTTGGTTTTGATCCCATTTATATAACACCTCCTCTGACCCACCGCTGTGTAATGCCTCGCCACTGCTCACACTCATTCTTTCTCTGTTTTTAAACGCACGCTTGCACATGCTAGCCCTGTTAATAATGTGATTTAAATCATTAATACGGTACATTGTAGTCGCCCCATTATAATTGGAAAATTAGTTACAGCACAGTGTCTAAACGCTTCCTACAACACTAATGCCATCCCTCTCCCTGTGTCATCTAAACCCTATGCTAATGAAGTCTGGGCCCACAACATGCAGGAGGTTGAATATCAATTTAATCAGGCCCTCCCTGCAGGGGCTTTCACGGAGAAATGACAGCCAAAGTGCATTAGTAATTCTACTGCTGTCACTTCTCATAGCTGCTTACCTTGCAAACAAACGGCTCTAATGGCACCTGCCTGCTGGCCAATTCAGACACTGAAGAGGCAGCAGAACATGAAATGGACCGCAGACCACTGACCTAAATAGGAGAGGGGCCAAATCTAAACAAGGACTGGCCTTCTTATCGTCGGAAAAGAATCTTGCGGGGGCTGCAGTCGCTTTGCTGTGTCCCACCTCTAAAGATGACAGGAGGAGAGACAACTGAGCGGTCTGCCTAGATGGCGGCGTTTAAATCAAAGTGTTTATCCGCCATCAAAAGTGTGTCATCCCTGTCACGTTTCTGTTGCATGGATTGCAGATAAAATACTTACAAATACAAAATACTTTAATACGCAAATGAATAGATAAAAGGAAGAGTTCATTACCTCCTCTCATACAATTGAATTGCTTTGACATAATCCCCTCTTATTCCTCAAGGGGATGGGGGATGGAGAGCATGATGGGATTGGTGGTAGTGTGCGTGTGTGTGTGTGTGTGTTCGGGGGGTGGTAGTATGGCTCATTTCAGTGTCAGCCTTTGTACATCAGCAGCGGAGGGAGGGAATATGTCATTTCTCACTGCACTCAGTGTAGCAGCTCATGTTTTCATTCACTCCGTGTCATCGTAACACGCTGAAGTGGGGAGTGTGTCATCTTTGTGCTCTGATTTGCACACCACCACTGGTGTACTAGCGCCACCTGTTGTTGCCCACCACACGCCTGCATCCAGGTGTCTTTGTGTGTGTTGTTGATGTAAATATGATGGTGGTTTTTTGCGTGTCCAGGCCTGGGCTACAAGGTGACTACGTGCTCAAGATGCTCAAGATGCAGCCCCATTCACATCAATATGTCGGGTCAATGGTGTCGGGCGGTATTGAACGTGTCAGAGAAAAGAGGTTCACTGGAGGAGGTGGTGGCGGCAGGGCAGACAGCATCCGGGTCCCGTGCTGGGCAGATCCATTCGAAGATGTGGAGGAAAAATGAAAATGGATGAGTCAAGTGGCAGACGGGTCAGATCTATAGAGTGGTGCTGTTTGCAGGGCGAGCACACATTGATAGAAATGGATCAATTTTCAAGTCCCCTGTGGGGATATTGTGCTTGGTTCTGCAATCTGCCAAAGACAAAACAAATTAAAAGTCCACTGTGTGCCTTTTTATCAAACCATTGATTGACCATAGCCAAAAATATCTTGCAAAGATGTGTTTTTAAGGGTAAAACATAACTCTTTTTAACCTGTACGATGAATGTAAAAAATATTGACAACTAGAATGCTGCTCTTTGGAGTTTACATTAGACAACAAGCAATTTATCCATCTGCATTTGGCTGCTGCCTTGTGTTATCACTTGCTAGAAAGGTGTATGGATGCAGGCTTGGAGAGAAAAAAAAGTTTTGTCCCCCAGCAGCCCCTGAAACCTCTATGACTCTCTGTGGTTAATGACAAATATTCCTGTAATTTCCATTCTTATGCATTTATGGACGACATCATCTCTTACCTTCTTGGGCATTTGTGCCCATTTGAAAACATACATGACAAGATCCATTTTAAACACTCCCTCTAGTGGCAGGTTGCAGTTGCTGAAGAGACTTCTTTTCTGCTATAGGAAATCTGAAAAAAGAAATACTCTAGATGAGCATCAAAACACCGTTCGATATTAGTTTTAAACTAAAACCCGGCACTAACAAAACCAGCAAGCTTCAGCTGTGGGTGAGGGGTGGAAGGGGCGGTCACTGCTGATAGAGATTTAAATTTCATTCAAGTTTATTACTTTTACGGCGGCGAAGAATTAAAAACATTGCCCGAGGGGTTGTTGAACACATCTAAATGAGGCCTAATGATTTTCAAACACTTTGCATCATGCATCACAAAGCTGTAATTCCTATGAGCACGCTGACATCGTCGTTGGCAACAGATCTTTGCACATTCCTGCATGTCGACGTGACTTTACGACTTGTTCTCTGGTCTTTAACGCGACAGAAACAGTTCTCTTGCAGGCATTACGTAAAGCACTAACAAGGAGCAGCTTGGCGTGATTAGCACTGTCTAATATGAACTTCCTGTTTGATGACGCGGAGCAGGGCGAGACGCATCCCATCCACTCGTGTCGGCTGCTGATTTAAGACACTGAGGCGAAAAATGGCGCGAGAGCCAAGGCTGATTTCATTTCACCCTTAACTATGCATGAATATTTCAGGTGCAACGTGAAGTCGATGACACAGTATCTGATGGTCTGTTTAGCCCAGACTCGCCGACGGTACAGCAAACCAATGAGATGGCTCGCTGCTAAAGACAGAGTAATCACAGCCAAAAGGCTGAAACTAAACACTCCAATTATGTCAGGGAAGGCATGGCGTCATGAAACAACCCTTCTCTTTGATTTAATTGTCATTTGGGGCCTGTGGTGCGATTAATGATTTTTTAAATTTCTGTTTGCTAAAGCTAAGCTAATGCAGATTTGATGCAGTGAAACAGTCTGGTGGACTTGCAAAAAACAATTAGCAAGAGCAAATGCTTTCCCTCTGATCTGTTCAGTACGTGACACGTATTTGTTTGTGGTATCTCAGCAAGTGATCTGCCCTCCTTGCATTCTGCCAAAACCACAAGTGACTGGAAAAGAGGGATTTTCATCATCAAAGCTTGACTTTCCATAAACAAAGTCCGGACACTGGAAAACTACGGTGGAAAAAAGCAGAAAATAACAAAAGGATGTCTTTAAATGAAATGAAATTAGGCCCTTCTAAGCAAGGAAAAGAGGACATTGGGGGAAAAAAAAGGTGCAGTAATACAGGAGGATCTACTTACGTGCTCCAGTGTGTGGTATGCAAATGTTTTGCCATCAACTTGGCCTAGCGAAGAATGACAGGATCATTTGATGCGGCGCGGCTTTTTAGCAGAGTCCCTGCAGAAAGCTATTTTCACAGGATGTTATGTATGCATTTTTCAGACAGATTGCTGCAGGAGACAGGGGCTCAGGAGGGGAGCAGACGCGACTGGAATGAAGCATGAGCCGCAGTCGGCGGAATGGAGTCAAACCGCAAAGCAGTCAAGTCAGGAACGCTTGCATTCAGCCGAACAAAACTCACGTGTTCAATAAATCAACACAAGCGCTGTTCACTTAACATCCATGCATCAAATCTACAATGGCATTCAAACCAATGACACAAAAGCTAATATTAGCTCAATTCTGCTACATACCCTAAATTTGCATACTGGGATCGTTTCATTAAATGTCAGTCAGGATTAATTCCATATCCAGGCAAAGCGTTATTACTCCTGTATATAGCTTCAGCCAAAAGGAACCAGAACTAGATGTGATATCCGTCCATCATCCTTTTTATTTTCCCAGTTTGTCATCAGTTATTTTGAAGTTCACCCCAACAGCCACCAGATGAGAGGCAGCAACATGCTCTGGCTCAGTGAACAGGGTGCTTGTCCTTCACAGGACACACATTGTTCTTTCACACCATGGAGGCAAAGTCCCCAGTCAGCTCTATGTGCGTGTTTTCAGATTTATTTTTTGTTTGGTTTTTTTTTTTGCAAGAATCCGATGGAGACACCAGAAGGCCATGCAGCCTTCCCACCAGGAGTCCCACAGGTGACATCACTGCGCTGTCTACAACATAACTATTAAAAATGATGGCTGCCCTGTTTGAACATCTTTAGGCTTTGACGAAAAGGGTTTTGGTCAGTGAGCCACAAAAGGGCTAACAAGAAGAGACAATAAATAGAAACACTTACCGCTTTTCCACATATATAATCCCTTACAACGGTTGGTCATACTTTTTGTAGAACCAACGTTGCATAGACTCTTCTTCACACGCCACCTTCACCTTTTCGCCAATATCCAGATGCACACACTACAAACCGGCCTCGCATGCAGACCTTTATCAGAGATGGGTTAGAGGAGCACAGGCGGGCTGAGTGCTTGAAGAAACGCGACTGGCTCCTTGGCCGTCTGTACCGGATCCCTGGAGAGAGCCCAGGTCAGACCTTGCCATCTGCTGGCTCCTTCAGGTGAGCACAAACTCATCCCGGCAGATGACCCCAAGCCCCCCCTGCCACTGATGGACCCCTATTATTACGATATTTAGAATTACCAGTACTACAGTTACCCATATTTAGGTGTTTGTTTTCTTGTGTTTTTTCATTTTCCAGTCCTGGGACTTGGTTGAGCATCAGCGAGCCACTTTTCAATAATGCCGGCGCTTAAAATGGCTCATTTGTGGAGAAAAGGAGAAAAAAGGAGAGGAAAATGATAGAGAAATGTGGGGAGGGTCACCAGAGGGGGGATTTTTCAATGCTTCGGAGAGGTGCCTCATTTTCCAGCACCATCTGTTCCTGGATCTGCAAGCTGGATGCCTTGTTTGTGTCAAACAGCTCCCACACGCTCGGTGCAGCCAGACATCCAGCGGCAAGGACCGGCGTTGCCTGCTTCAAACAACCGCACAACGCGACCCGTCGCGTCGGCTAACTACTAATCACAACCGTATTTGATGAAGTTGTTAACCCACGGCCTGAGGAGCTCTTCCCTGGTGCAGCCGGTGCCACCGCTAACCTTAGCCGCCGGAGACAGGGACAATAAAAAAGGTTGAGGGAGGAAGAGAGGAGGAGAAGGAGGGCCAGACCTGACCTGAAGGCTGAGGCAGGCACATAGGAGGAAGACAGAGGCGCAACGATCGAGGCCATGCTCCTCCATTTCAATCAGCTGCTGGCGTCTTGCATGGCACCGGAGCATCCGGAGGGGAAGTGCCGTCATGAATCCTAATTGCTCCCTTTTCACCACATCGCAGGGCGTTTCTATGCAAATGTGTCCAGAGAGGTACCTGCTCCATGCAAGGCCAAATGTATGAAGTGAAATGCGAGTGGAAAATCTCACTCAGACAAAAGCCTCGGCGTGGAGGAGCTGGTGTTATAATTCATCTGGATAAATTATTCATTTTGCACATGGCTCTCCCGAGTGCAGGATCGAGCACCGTTCCACGCTCGTCGCTAATGTTTTGACGCGTATGTATTCCACCACATCGACGAGCTCTGGCCTCCAGTTAGGATATATGGCTTTAATAAGACTGACAAAAATGCCAAAAAAAAGATGGCTGGGAGGTGTGTAAGGAGGTACTGCTGACTGCTCAGCAGGCTAAAAGTGATAGAGGGAATTTTCAGATTGTCTTTAAAACTTAGACAACCAGCAACTCTTTGCTAGCCCTGATATAAACCTCTTCGATATTGTCCAAAACTAACTGCTAGCTTTATGCGTGATGAATATACCTATCACTTCTGGTTGTGTTTCTGATATTTATTTAATTTATTAATATCCCTCAGTGCTGCAGCAACATAAAAATTTTCAAACCCCCCCCCCACGAAAAAAACAGCGAGGGTTGGGGATTTATTTGCTTCCAGAACCCACCGCTAGGGGGCATATAGAGACCCCTCAACCCCGCTTTGGGGGACCTCACCTAATGGGTCATATCTGATATGTTTGTATAGTCTGTAGTATTCTATGCCATCATTAGGAAATAACAAAACGGGGCTGATATGATTGGCCACTCACATTTGCGATCATCTGTTAGACAGAAACAAGCGAGGATCAATAAGCTGTGAGATGGCCCCCACCGCAGGAGACTGCGGTGGGGGCCATTTCCGCGCACAGCGCACTCCCACAAACGCACCGGGCTCTTATTTATAAATTTGTGCGTCACAAATGCCCATAATCTATACTGCGGCATCAACGGCTCCTCAGGGAGCGCACCGCCCCACACGCACGCACACACACACACACAGGTTTTATCTTTTCCTCTTTCACTTCATTTCCAGTCATTTCTACCCACTAAATCCATATAAGAGGAGACTCGGAGCCCTCCTGTTTTGACTAGTTAAATCACTACAGGCGATGATGTGCTGTAGTCTGTAAGCAGCGCACGTTGCCAGCCACACTCCCCTCGCCTGCGTGTATGTGTGTGTGTGTGTGTGTGTGTGCGTGTGTTCCCACAAGAAGAAAAGAAAAGAAAAAAAAACCCCATCCACAGCGTCCTTTTTGAGGTGAAATTGAAATGGATTGTGTTGCTCAATATTTTATTATTGACATCAACTTCTCCCAATGTTGCTACGGTGACACTGGAGATAATTATTTCACCACAGATTTCTTCTTTGCCCTCCCTCCCCCCATCCCTCTTTCTTTCCTGCCTCCCTCCAAGCCCTTCCATTCCTGTTGAGTATTAGTTCTGCATAAATTACCCAGTGGAATATTGAATCAGTCTCCAGCCACCAAAGGCGAGTCTCTGTGGCTGATTACTGAGCGCCGTTGCGCGCACGACGCGCACAGGCAAACACACACACATACACACACACACACACACACACACAGGGAGGGGCGGGGGGGGCAGGCAAAAGGGAGGATGGAGCCTGCAAGCGAGGAAGCTGACACCACTGCAGAAAAACATGGCACCATATGAGGAAGAGGACGAGGAGGAGGGGGATCAGCCAATGTCGGCCACCCCAGCTACTCACTATCTGCTCATTACTTCGCCATTAACAGGGGCGCCTTTTTCAAGGAGGGAGGGATCAATCAATTGTCATGGGTCAATGTTTTGCAGCCCCATTATGAACCTTGGGTGGCTCTGTAAATTAAGCACAGTAATTACTCATGTTAATTACCCAAACGGGGTGGGCGCATTGATCGCCAAATGCGTTTTACATAATGTACAGTAAGTGGCGGGAAGGGTAAACACGGGTTGCACTTGAGAGGTGACACAGAGGGGTTGAAATGCCACCTGCTGATGAAGATGTCAGCTAGTTTGGATTCTAAGGTTGGTTTGTGTGTTTTGTGATGATTCTAAGACAGAAACATTAGCACAGATTTAAATCAAAGTCTAAATTCCGGTTGTAGGACCTGGATTGTCCCACTGATTGGGGACACTGGGGACGTGATTTCAATTTCAGTCTTGAACCTGGTTATAATCTATGTTTTTTTTTTAAATCTCGGTTTATTGAATTATTTGGAAAAGTGAGTGCAAAAGAAGCCATCTGAAGCGTTTTTCTGACATGATGTAAAACCGGATGAATGTGTAATCCGGTCATGCAACCGCCCGAGGGCCCTCGGCGTATTTAGGTATGCAACGTGATATCCAACGGGGTTTTTGAGCATATAGATTCAATAAAGTTTTGCTGGGAGAAACGACCAAATCCCTGGACCCCTCTGTCTTAACAGAGGGCCAGAAAATCCTCGTTCCATGCAGTCTTCAAATATTCCTCATCTCCTCGGGGAGCAATGTGTGTGTGTGTGATTATGTATGTACAGTGTTCTTGCTAATGATTGAACATTTAATCCAAGTGTATGTGATAGAGAGTTATTACAGCTCCAGGGACTGTAAGCAGCAATCTCCTGGGTGTTTTTCAAACATCCTCCCTTGTCTCTTCTCCATATTTACTTAAAGTAGTACACATGTATAACCAACTGTCCCAAGATATAAAGATCTAAGGACGCCTCTAGATGCAGTTGTCAAAAGTCACCTTTAGGATCACGTTGTACAGAGATGTTTAATTAAAGACAGATCCAAGTGGAAGCGCCCTCAGAAAGGAGAGATAATCAGATTCCGTCAGGCAATTTTTACTGCTGGCTGTAATGTGTTAAAAGAACAGTTAATGAGCTTAAGCGTGATGTGGAAGGAAATCCTTATCAGGAAATAATCAGCCTCCATTAGAGCTTCCAAACCGGTGCATTAGGCAGCACAGACAGGTGAGAACAGCACTGTTCAGGCTGCATCGCGTCCCTGGGTCCCAGCGTTTGGAAACTCAAATGGCGCCTCCTAGTGGTAAGATGCTGCATTATACCATATGGGCAACAGTAATGGATCGAATATTAATTTGTTGCTAATCCTTATAATCGTATTAGTCTCCCTTCATCGTTGAATAAAATGCAGACGGATATGGGCCACAAAAAAGGACACAAACGTAGAAAAGCGCACGTAGCCACATATGTTCACGCATATGTGAAGCGCGCTCGTTCCATGATCCCTACCTCGGGCTTAATCCGCTGAAGATGAGACCTAAACTGTTTTGAAAATCCTGGATTTTGGCAAATGTGTTTTGAACATTAAATATTTAGATTTAAACAGAGTTGGGTCCTAAAGGCAGCATGATCTATTTTCAACATTTTTATCCACCTACTAAAATCTGTATATATTATTTTTAAACTAAGAAGGTTTTTTGTTTGTTTGTTTGTTTGTTTGTTTTTATTTACATAACACCAAAGAGGCAAGGATAAAGCACTGTATGACTTCTACTTGATGTTTTTCACAATAAAGTTTAAATACTATAGTTATTTTTGTGGTAAAAAAAATCTCAAATCTATTGTTATTAGTCCGACATAAGAATCGACCATAATCATTAGGATGGCGGTGACGAAACCGTTTGGATGCATTACAAGTTTTGCCGACAGATGGCAGCACTCGATTAGGTCTGATAGTATTGCTGCCCCTCTTGAATGCTGTTGTTGTGCATTGACTTGTGCTGCGTTTACTACTATATATTAAAATGGGATTTTTTTTTAAAGTGTGAAAAACAAAGATAAAAATTAGTTGGTGTAGAATTATATAGTATAGTCTCGTTTATTTCTGACTATAGGAGAATAAACAATGAATGAATAATTTTTTTTTGTATTTTTTGAAATGACACATAGAGCTTCCATCCAACCCCTAGTTTTATTTGCGAGATTGCAGTGAAGGCGACGCCAATGTGGCTGCATGTCGGGTGTCATCGTGTTTGCTAGCTTTTCCACAACATGGGAGAGTAGTTTGCGTGTTGGACACTTAAAGTTCACTGGAATGAAGACGGAACGTCGGGTTTATTTAGTCGTGTTAGTAAGTGTGTAGGAATTTCTGGCAAAATGGTGAAAGAGCAGTTCAGGGAGACAGATGTGGCCCAGAAAATGTAAGTACATAAAGAATAGGCAACGCGAGAAACGGCAGATTATTTCTATTTATTTTTGACTAATGTTGTCAAGATGTTAAGAGAGTAGATTTCGGTATATATGTATATATTGTGAAAAAGAAAAAAGGTTTTACAAAATCCAAAATTCACGGTATTAGAATTCTGTAGTTATGGTTCACTTGGTGTTGCCTTGGAGATAAAATTCAGAGGACAAATTGTGGTTGTTGTGATGGGCAATGACAATAAACCCTGGTATCATAAATCTTTGCTTACTAATTTTGGAATATCTGGAAACGCAGCTTTTGCAAAAGCGTTTGTAAATGAAGCACGTTTATCAGCGCTGCTGGTATACACGGATGTGGACGTGAACCTCTTTTTTTTCCCCCATCATGGATATTTTGTATTTGATTGCAGAAGCCACATCTGCTTTGGGATGAAATCTGCTGAGCAGATGCGGCAGCAGGCCCACATCCAGGTGGTCAGTAAGAATTTGTACAGCCAAGACACCGCACACACCCCCCTGGCCTATGGAGTCTTGGACCACCGTATGGTATGGCACGGACACCTCTGGATTACTAGAATTCCATCATTCATTCAATGGAAATAAAATCTCTTTTAGAAACATGCTACACATGAGTCGTTATTACCTTCTGCCTACTCATATTCCGATTCTTTTAAATTCCCAGTCAAATTTGTTCAATGTCCACATGTGTCCTTTTAACTGCTGTGATCCTCTGCTTCTTTCAGGGCACCAGTGAAAAGGACAGGCCTTGTTTGACCTGTGGAAAGACTCTAGCAGATTGCTTGGGACATTATGGGTATTTGGATCTGGAGCTGCCGTGTTTCCACATTGGCTATTTCAAAGCCATTATTGGAATCTTACAGGCAAGTTTACAGCATGAAGCCACCGGCTGTTACCTTCAGTCTTAAAGCAACTAAACATGGAATTCCATTAGTAAACATGACAACATGCAGCTGTCATTTAATATGGTTTGTCTTAGTAAAGTCCTGGCATTTTTAAATTTTCATTTTTGATATAAAATCTTTTGGTACATTCAAACAGTTTAAATGTCACTGTTAACATCACAGTGTTCTTAATGTTTGTTGTCGTCTCTTAGATGATTTGCAAAACTTGCTCGAGCATAATGCTAACCAAAGAGGAGAAACTGCAGTTCATGGATCAGCTGAAGAGACCCACCCTCACCTATCTCCACAAACGAGGGCTGAAAAAGAAGATCTCTGAAAAATGCCGCAAAAGGACCATCTGTCTGAACTGTTCTGCTTTTAATGGTGAGAAAATATTTCTTTTGTCATTTTTTTTTTCTGCTGATTTTGGCTTTCTAATGCGACTGTGACGTCTTTCCGCATTAGGACCTGTGAAAAAGTGTGGCCTGCTCAAGATCATCCATGAGAAATATAAAACAACGAAGAAGGTGGTGGATCCTTTTGTCTCAGAGTTCCTGCAGTCTTTTGATATCGCCATTGAACACAACAAAGTGTTGGAGCCTCTGCTGTCCAGAGCACAGGTAACCCTTGAAAATGTGGTCAAATAGTCAGCGCATTTATGTCCTGAAGCATGGGCTTCAGTACGATTTATTTATTTCTACCTGTAGGAAAACCTGAACCCTCTGGTGGTTCTGAACCTGTTCAAGCGGATTTCCAGGGAAGATATTCCCCTGCTGCTGATGAACCCTGAGGCGGGGATCCCTGCCGATCTCATCCTCACCCGCCTCCTGGTGCCTCCTCTCTGCATACGTCCGTCTGTGGTCAGCGACTTGAAGTCGGGCACCAACGAAGACGACCTCACCATGAAACTCACAGAGATTATTTTCCTCAACGACGTCATCAAAAAGGTCGCTCACCTCATCCTCTTTGTTCTCTGGGACCTTCACGTGACACCTTGTTGTTTAGCATCGGATGACGGGGGCAAAGACCCAAATGATCATGGAGGACTGGGACTTTCTTCAGCTGCAGTGTGCCCTCTACATCAACAGTGAGCTTTCTGGCATCCCTCTAAACATGGCACCAAAGAAATGGACCAGAGGATTTGTGCAGAGACTTAAGGGGAAGCAAGGTAGGACCTTTCTTAAAAATGGGAAAACCTTCCATGATAAAGTCGTTGGGAGAGAAGTGACCTAAAAGCGTACTCTCTTGTCGCCACCAGGGGGCGATACAGCTATACTTGACCCTTTGGAGCACAAGTGTCAAAATAAGGGCTAGTTTTATTGGCTCAATAAAAAAAAAAAGACATAAAAACCCCTCTCCTGTTCTAAATGGGTACACTAAAGGTCACAATAACAATTCTGTTTAGCAACCAAAAAGTTTACACCGGGGCTGAACAAGTATAGCAAGTGTCGGTAGGCCGGGCGTACTTTGCCTTTCTGTGCAACGCATCTCGGACGCTATGTTGGGTGCCGCAAAACATCCTGCATACGTCCTTGGTGGGTCTGCCGAGCAGTCTGCGAGGCAGATAGAAGGTTGTTTATAGAAAAATGGGAAGGCTAATACACGTTTGTTTTTCAGTTACAAAAACCCATCTGTCTTTAGTGTAATGAGGCAGTGTCGTTAACAAAGAGTACAGTTTACGTCACTTTGACAACAAACATGCCAACGTTGGCCTTTCAGAAAAACAAAAACGATTAAAAAGAAAGCTAAGGCGGCAGCGAGCACGCTTGCAGAAGGCATGACGAGAAGCACTGCAGCGGTGAAAACTAGCTTTTTTGTGGCTGAAGAACTTGCCTAAGCTTTAAAGTCTTTTACCGACGGAGCCTTTTTTGAAGCAGTGCTTCCTGAAGGTCTGTAAGCAGGAGCACACGTCAGGAATGACAACCTGTTCCACAGATCGTCTTCCCGCAAGACCTGATTTTAAGAGCACGATCCATGAGGATAGTCTGTTCACGGAGAGGCAGCATCTTTTCATCAACTTCACCTACAAACGCGATTTTGAGTTTATTACATATGCTATTTTATATGTAAAACAATAGATTTATTCTTGATCGGTTTAGCCATTCGTTTTTGTAAAATGCTACATCTGCCGCACGTCTTCTTAGCAGCTCACAATTGTCGGTTGTACTTTTTCTGTTATTCTTTCCCTTTAAAATCTAGCAAAAAGTTTTTAAATAAAGGTAATATCAATTAGCGTTGGATGGTTTTTTAAAACTCACGATAGGATACTTTGATCATTCATTGATGGAGTAATCTTGGTTTCTTAACCTGACAATTTAAATGGATCTATGTTATAACAGAGCAACTGATAAAAAAAATATACATTTTTTACATCTATGCAAATGCATATATCATATTTGTCATTTGAAAAAGTATTAAATTCAGTTATTTAACACTAAGGAGTAGTTGCAGTTATTTTACATTGCAACTTCTCACCTGTTTTGAATAATAGATTTCTTTGCTGTGTTTATCAGGCCGCTTTAGGGGAAACCTTTCAGGAAAAAGAGTGGACTTCTCTGGCAGAACTGTCATTTCCCCAGATCCAAACCTGCGTATTGATGAGGTGGCTGTCCCGGTGCATGTGGCCAAAATCCTGACATACCCAGAGAGGGTGAGCGCTGCACCACCTTTACGCCATGTGTGTGATTTCATTCATCTAAACTGAGTATTTTATCTGTGAACAGGTAAACAAAGCCAACCTGGAGCTAATGAGGAAACTTGTACGTAACGGTCCTGAAGTTCATCCTGGCGCCAATTTTATCCAGAATCGCTATAATCAGATTAAAAGGTAAAGAGTACTAGTTTTTTTTCCCCCGATCCTGTCAAAGATGCAGATTTTATTCAGCAGTAAAAATGATGCCTTCGACCTTCAGGTTCTTAAAATACGGAAACCGTGAGAAGATAGCTCAGGAGCTCAGGTACGGCGACATTGTGGAAAGGCACATGATCGATGGAGACATTGTGCTCTTCAATCGACAGCCATCCCTGCACAAACTCAGCATCATGGCCCACATTGTAAGTCTCCGAACTGATCTTCTTGGTGATTTAAAGAAATGAATGTTTAGGCATCGATTTTTAATCACCCGGTTGGTGGATACATTTGTTTATAATGTTGCAGGCCAGAGTAAAACCTCACAGGACATTCCGGTTCAATGAGTGTGTGTGCACACCTTATAACGCTGACTTTGATGGTGATGAAATGAATCTTCACCTGCCTCAGACAGAGGAAGCCAAAGCGGAGGCTCTTATCCTAATGGGGGTAATGTATTCTTCAAACGCTCGCGGTCATTCATTTATCAAATTATTGACGTTAAATGAGCAGTCGCTACAATCATTTTAAGAGAAATATCAATCACAATAGCACCTTCCGGTCAGATGACCCCTTGTTGGAGTGTAAATTCGTTGTTATAAACCTTCCACACTAGTATTTTTCCAGTGTCTTTGTCTCTTGTTGTACTTTAAAGTCACGTGTTGGCTTCCGTTAGTTCATCATGTGTCTCCTATGGTGTTGGCCTGCAGCCGTTATTTATTTATTTAAGATATAAAAAAAAAGTAATGAGAAGCTCTGGGCGGCTTAAACCATGCAGATCTGCAGGATTATAGGAAAAAATATCAAGTCTTACTCACTGACGTAATCAACTCGGCTCGATCTTCAATAGTCACCTGTGTCAGCTTGCACCAGCGTGAGCATTCACTCCATTTTAGTGGCCTTTTTGATGGTCAGTTTCCAGCAGATCTTGGTCATAGAAAATTGAGTGCCGGCCATGATTGCAGTCTTTTTCTCCACTCAGACAAAAGCCAATCTTGTCACTCCAAGAAACGGGGAACCTCTGATTGCTGCTATTCAGGACTTTCTGACAGGTTGGTGACATAACATGCAGCAGTGAATTACAGCAGTGAATTACAGCACTCCAGTTTTTATGATGCTTCTGGTGCTTTGACGTAAAACCTTGAAAAAAACCGAAAACATGGTTTTTAGACTGCCAATAAGATGTCATGACCATTTTGTTACCTCAAGGGGGAGCAGTTCAGCCATGTTTAAAAACGATGTCCTGAATATGCTGTTGTTGTCTTTCTAGGAGCATATCTCTTGACTTTGAAAGACACGTTCTTTGACCGATCAAAAGCTTGTCAGATTGTGGCATCGATTCTCGTGGGCAAAGATGAAAAAGTCAGGATCTCTTTCCCCCGCCCAGCTATAATGAAGGTACATTACAACCGTGCAGGGGTGGGTGTTTTGCGTAACGCTGTTGTGGCCCAAGGCCAACGCTCAACTACGCTGTCTGCCCATTAGCCCATGGCCCTGTGGACAGGAAAACAGATCTTCAGTGTCATTCTGAAGCCCAGCAAGGACTGTCCGGTCAATGCCAACCTGAAGACAAAGGGCAAACAGTACTGCGGCAAAGGAGAGGATCTGTGTCACAACGACTCCTGTGAGTTAGAGCTGTCGATTCAAGTAAAACGTCCCAAAGATTTCTGAATACAGTACATTTCCTGTGACGTTCCTGTGAATTTTGGGGTAGGAACAGGCACCTGTTGGTAATGACGGCCGACTGAACACAAGAATTTGGCTTGGACAAGTTTAAAAAATATGGCCCTTTTTATCAGCTGATGCTTGTAATTAAACTCAAACTTAATCAGGCATCTCTAAAAGTAATAACATTCAAATTGAATTTAATTAAATACACATTGAGTTAATGATCAACACTCAATAATTGATCATTTTCTCTCAGGCTCATTGTGAATCGGCCTTTTTATTCTCTTCCACACACCTGCATATCTCAAGGTCTTTAAAGTTAAATACCACGCTGTGATTTCCACCCAGCCCCGGGGTCTAGTTTCTATCCTGGTACCTAACAGCGTCCATTCTTCTCGTCACTTTTTGCAGTTGTGGTCATCCACAACAGTGAACTGATGTGTGGGAGCATGGACAAGGGCACCTTGGGGTCTGGATCAAAGAACAACATCTTCTACATCCTCCTGAGAGACTGGGGCCAGCTGGAGGCAGCAAATGCCATGTCCCGCCTAGCAAGACTTGCCCCGGTGTATCTGTGTAGGTGGTGGTTTTTCGTCTTTTTTCTCCGAGTTTTAATCCCAATTGGCTAATCCGTGTCTTTGAATCACTATTATTTTAGCCAATCGCGGCTTTTCCATCGGAATCGGCGATGTTACACCTGGCCAGGGTCTACTGAAGGCCAAACACGACCTTCTGGACGACGGTTATACCAAGTGTGACGAGTACATCGAAGCGCTGCAGACGGGCAAGTTGCAGCAGCAGCCGGGCTGCACTGCAGAGGAGACGCTGGAGGTGTGTTATTCATGTTGGCTGCTGCCGATTTAATTTTGCTTCACGTGTTTGAATTTCAGCTTCTCATAGCCACAAGCTTTGTTTGCTTCTCTGTGGAGTTAAACTGTCTTCTACCAGTGCATATTAATAATAGATTAGCACTGGCAATGTGGTAAATTTCATGTCGGGACAGTTTTTCCGCACTATAAGGCGCATCGGATTATAAGGCGCATAGACTAGAAACTACAGCAGTGGCTGGGGTTGCGTTATGCCTCCACTATATGGAGCTGCGCTAAACAAAACAGTCAGATAAGTCAGTCAAACTTTATTGATAGAACACAAACCAACGTTCTGACAACTCTGTTCACTCCCAAAACAAATGAGTGCATTCATAATATGGTACCGTACGTACCGGCAGCTCTTACCCATATTTGCGCCTCCTTCATTCAAAACAATGCACAAATTAAACAAAAGCAACATTTTGGGGTCTTTATACACACACAAGTGGTGTGGGACTGGAATTTTTACCGTTTTCCTATACAGTCTACGGTTTTTACCGCTCTTACTTCAGCGACGCCCCCCTGACTACGGTAGCCATGGTAATCGACCGTGATCCGTATATAAGGCGTATCGTCTTATAAGGCGCACTGTCGGTTTTTGAGAAAATGAAAGGCTTTTAGGTGCCTTATAATGTGGAACATACGATAATAGAAAATGTCTGCACAGGCGCTCATCCTGAGAGAGCTGTCCGTCATCCGAGACCGAGCTGGCAGCGCCTGCCTCAGGGAGCTGGACAAGAGCAACAGCCCTCTGACCATGGCTCTTTGTGGCTCCAAAGGTGAGCTTACCTGAAATTGAAATAAACAACCGAATTATACATTATGCGTGCATTTTTCGACTTCTCTTTTGATATGAATGATCCTGTAGCTTCAACAACCAACTCACCACACAAAATGTATTAATATAATAATTTTCATCCAATTTTAAATTTCCCTTTGTGGTTGGTTTTTTTTTCTCCTGAGAAATAGCAGTAAATTAAGTACCACTGTCTGATGTAAATAATCCAACGAAATAGTGCATTAGGTCATGTAAGGTGAAACATATTTGTTTCTGGATCTTGAACATGTGCAAATGTGTGTTTTGGCATAATAAGCCTAAAGGCCTGTCTGCTCCTGCTTTTGAAACTGTAATTATAATTCTACTCTGCATGTAAAAGAACAAAACTCAGCAGGCCCTCCAATATGAATAGATGCTAAATACCTGTGTGGGTTTAGATTTTTGTAGCTACCTAACATTTATGTTGTCTTTGTGGTCTCTTTATGTTTTGTTTTCCTCTTCTTTGTTCAGGATCCTTCATTAATATCTCCCAGATGATCGCCTGTGTGGGCCAGCAGGCTATAAGTGGCTCTCGAGTGCCTGATGGTTTTGAAAATCGATCGCTGCCTCATTTTGAAAAACACTCCAAAGTAAGACCTGAATGATCATGACAAAAGGTTTACTCTTATCTCCTTAGTTGGAACTTTTTTTTTGTATTTGGTATAGGGATCATATTAAGAAAACATAAAAGGCATGTCAGGTCTAAATTCTGGAAGGTCTGCTCACTTTATTTCAAATGTCTCCACAGCTGCCTGCTGCTAAAGGCTTTGTGGCCAACAGCTTCTACTCTGGCCTGACACCCACAGAGTTTTTCTTTCACACCATGGCTGGTCGGGAAGGTCTAGTAGACACAGCTGTCAAAACTGCAGAAACTGGTTATATGCAGGTAAAATTCACATTTCATATATGTAGAGACACACACTGGTATACAGTCTACTAAATATACACCTTCTATTAAAAAATATAATATACACTGGGTAACTTTGTGTCGCTCCCTGCAGAGGCGTCTGGTGAAGTCCCTGGAGGACTTGTGCTCACAGTACGACCTGACAGTACGCAGCTCCACAGGTGACATCATCCAGTTCATCTATGGCGGCGATGGCCTGGACCCCGCCGCCATGGAGGGGAAGGACGAGCCACTGGAGTTTAAGAGAGTCCTTGACAACATCCGGGTGAGTCGGGGGGGAAAAAAATCTTTTACATCAAAAATGCTTTGCAGAACAACAGCAATCATTATTTCAGATTAACTAAATGTGAAAGGTTAATGTTTTCTTCTCCCACTCAGATATATTTTTTAAAAAGTGTTTGTGAGCAAAGAAATTAACAACATCAGGGGCATTAAAAACTGTCAAACACAGTTGTGTTTTTCCATTAGTCTAAATATATTTGCCTAAATGGAGATTAAAAAAAAACAAAACATGAAAAATACATTTATTTGACTAGTTCTTAGTCTGCCACTGTTGGAAAATGTCATCTCTGTTTAGCATCAGGAGGATGGAAATGGTAAACTTGGTATTTGGCAAAAAACCAGCTCAAGATTAATTTCACACCAATGAGACGATCTAGAATAAATGCCATAGATTCCACAATCATTCGGCTTTCCGTGTGAGACCATATCTCTGTCTCTCGCAGTATGAAGTAAATTTTTACAGTTGAGCCGTTTTTGTCGACAACTATGTGCGGAAAGTGTTTCTTGTGCTGAGCGATCATAAAACAGCTAATAAATGGGACTAGGTGAGGCACGCAGTGCTCGTGTCTCATACTAAGGGGTGCTGGTGATCCCAGGGATTCTTGTGATTTAGTAAGGGGTTGTTTTTTTTTCTATTCGCCTCACCTTACTTTTAAAATGGAAGATTAAATATCTAAACGATTTTAAAATTAAAAGAAGACTGAACTGTTCTACCAACTAGTTATTGATGCTTAGATAGACTAACCCTAACCTAATTACAGGTGCTTTTTTGTGCTACAGCTTGTATGTGTAAAGAATGAGAATCGGACTTAAAACATAACCTGCTAACTGCTGCCTATCAAAAATTGGATAAGATGGTCTGTAGGGTTGTATGTCTGTAAATCTGATCCTGATGACGTCAGTGCCTCGCCGGCCACGAACCTCGCCGCCGGCACTGGGTCCACGCGTCATCCAGGAGGTTCAATTTGTCGGGGTTGCTTAAGTTGCAGTGAGAGTGAGTGAGTTTACGCTGCTGTTCTCCCCCTGGTAATCGCGTACCTCTTCCTCTCTCCTCTCCATTTACACCAACCAAGGCGGTTTACGCGTGCTCCGATGAGCCTGCACTCAGCCAAAACGAGCTGGTCCTCACTGCAGACGCGATCATGAAGAGAACTGACTTCCTGTGCTGCAGAGACAGCTTCCTGGAGGTAACCTGCTCATCCCACTGTGCTTTTTTAAAAAAAAAAACCGGTAACTGTTATCTAAATATCAGGTTTGATGTGTTTGACTTTGGAGAAAAAGTCTAGCTCGAGATTAAAACGTGTCTCAAAGTACCATTTAGCAAATGTAACTTTTGGCCAACACTGTTTTCTTTAGCCTGCTGAAAGTTTAATGCAGTAATCTTAATTAAATCTTGTATTAGACATTTAACGCTGGCAGGTGAACTATAAAAGGAGACCCGATGTGATTACCCATTAACAAAGATAAAAATGTTATTGCAATTATGCAACTATTTAAATATCACTTTTTTTTTTCATTTCAATTTTAATTAAAATTCCTATTTACAATTAAAGCAAAGGCGTATCATACTCTGTTTCATTTATTCTGTCTCCAAGTGAACCTGTCTGTCTCAAAAACTAATTTGTAGCAGAGAACATCTGCTTCTGAAAACCAGGTTCTGTATAAAGCTCAATTGTCTTTGTCTCAGACTAAAATGTAGATTAACATCCACGCGTGGGAGAGATTAACGCTCTTTACCCGCATTCGGAAGCAATCATTATTTCGCTGCCTTTGGATGGATGTTGACCATTGTTCCTCTTTTGTGAAGGAGTTAACTGACACTGGATCAGAGAAGTACTTGGAGGTATTGTGACAAAGCATGTACGAGTGCAGTTTAACTAAAACGTGACTGTTGTGGTTTCCGGAGAGTAATGACATTCAGTTACTGGATAATGAAATGCTTCCCCCGTTTCTGCGTCAAAACCGTGCTCGATATCCAAGCGCTCGCGTTTAAAACCCAGCTGGTGGAACGTTAAACAAACCGCATGCGTCAGCGGGCAGGTTCGCTTCACTCTAAACACACCTGGGCTTCTCACCGTCTAACTTTAAACACCTTCACCTGTAGGAGATAAAGAAATTTGTGAAGAGCTTCTCGGAGCGAATCAAGAAGACCAGGGACAAATATGGCATCAATGACAACGGCACCAGCGAGGTAGGTTGGACGCCGCTCACCGACTGAATTCTGCCACATTTTTAGGTTTGCTCATATTTGTCTCATATTTGCTCATATTTTTTTTGTCTGCAGCCCAAAGTTCTGTATCAGTTGGACCGTATAACGCCCACCCAGCTGGAGAAGTTCCTTGAAACATGCAGAGACAAGTACATGAGGTACGAGTTGCTGATGCTAATGTTTTGGACCTTGGGAAAAGAGAGAGTTAAAAAGTTTGTGTTCTTAACATTGTTTTGTTTTTTGTTTTTTTTGTTTTTTTTGTGCTGGTGAATTTTGATTTGTTTAGTTGCCTACACATAACAAATGGAACATTTTTCATTTTTAACCACTCAAAATTTATAACTAATCAAATAAATAGTACAATGCAAAAAGCAGAATTAATTAAAAGCATTTCTGTTTTCAGCAAAATATTTTTTCTGCTCCTTAGGCTTGTTAATTTGCATATCTAACAAGTAAATTGCAAACTTTCAGCACTTGCTAATCAGGTAATTTTGAAACATATTTAAGGACATGGTTTTGTATCTTCCACCCAGAGCTCAGATGGAGCCAGGCTCCGCTGTCGGGGCTCTTTGCGCCCAGAGCATCGGAGAGCCGGGCACTCAGATGACCCTGAAAACCTTCCACTTCGCTGGTGTGGCCTCCATGAACATCACCCTGGGGGTTCCGCGCATCAAAGAGATCATCAACGCGTCCAAGAACATCAGGTAAGAGGAACATATCGCTGGAGATGACTTCAGCAGCAGCAGAGGCTGAGGGGCCCGTTTCGGGCTTCAGAGATGGTGATGGCAGATGGATTCAGGCTGTCAGTCTTCATCCAGGAGGGCTGCGCAACGCCTGAGATAATTGATTACTGCCAGAAGCAAAATGCATGAGATGAACCGTGGAAAAATCCTCTGCTCCTCCTTCAGCACCCCTATAATTACCGCTCATCTGGATGTGGAGGACGACGCCGACTTTGCCAGGCTGGTGAAGGGGAGGATCGAGAAGACTCTTCTGGGAGAGGTGGGCCACGTTTCGCACACACGCCGGCCCTCATTTAGCAATTAGCGAGTCCTTTTGAAAGGACGCTGCTGCTCTGGCAGGTTCAGCAATTATTAGATCTGCTGTCAATGGCAACATAAAAACCCCCGTACTCTGACAAAAAAGGCTAGATTACTAAAAAAACACACACAAAAATAAATAAAAATATGTTTAAACAAAGGAAATAATTACACCAAAAACAAGTAAAACATGGAATTCTCCGGAAAAAACAAGTTATTTTTGAAGATTTCGCTGTTCTGCACCACAAATTCGCACCGACCTTTCTGAGATTTAAGTAAATCAGACAGTCACGTCCAGATTGAAAAATGCCGAGCAGTTTTCTGCCGTGGGTACGGTTCGTAAAAGAGGGCCGACGTGTGTGTGTGTGTGTGTGTGTATATGAGTATGTACTGGAGCGCTCAGTAAAACGCAGATGTAATAAAGTGTCTTGCTGTCATCCTCAGATCTCAGAGTACATAGAAGAGGTCTTTCTACCGGATGACTGTTTCATCCTGGTGAAATTGTCACTGGAGAGAATAAGATTGCTACGACTGGAGGTACAAATACGCCTTTACTACTTCCCTATGCTCGAATGCGATTGTAATGTTTTTTTCTTTTTTTAAATTCCCTCCTTTAAGACTGAAATTTGAAATGAAAAATAGATCAGTTGTTTCAAAACTATGAACCTTGGCTTTGACTGTATCCACAGGAAGAATCATTTCAATGACCAAAGCAGAGAAGGAGTCAAACCTAATCATCATTTCTCATCTGATGGGCCATTACCAGATTCATTTTGCCGTCTTCCTGTCCCAAAGGGTTGTATTGGCACGTGCTTTTCGTTTCAGGTCAACGCGGAGACTGTCCGTTATTCCATCTGTATGTCGAAACTGCGAGTGAAGCCGGGTGACCAATCGCCGTGCACGGCGAGGCGGTGGTGTGCGTGTCTCCGCGGGAGAACAGCAAGAGCTCCATGTACTACGTGCTGCAGTCGCTGAAAGAAGAGCTCCCGAAGGTGCGAATCAAAGCCACGTGAGCCATCCGTGAGGGGGAAAAAAAGAGCCTTTCATCATGGACTTTGAAGAAAAGAAGGTCTAACTAAAATGATGGGGAAAAAGTCGACATTCTGAGACTGTGGCAAGCACATGGGACTGCTTCCCCCAATTACAGGCAGACAGTTGAACTGAACTTCAGGCTCAGCTTTAGTAATCAAAAAACTGTCTTTTTTAGCCCATCAACACAGCGTAGTAATAACTAATGAGACTGCGCTGAAAACTGCAGCCGTCCTGAAGAATGAAGAACACAACAGCGCGAAAGATGGCTGCATCTGCCTGAGGGGGGGAGGGAGGCCGTATCACAAGATACTAAATGACCTCTGATCGACTGACTTGTTTTTACCTCAAACTTTTGACTTTATTCTCAAAACGCACAATTAAAAAAAAAAAAAAAAAGCTATCTCCATCAACAAACAAATCAGATATTTACAGATTTTCACTCCTCCATCTCCTCTTCTATCTCAATTTGCACTTTTCTCCGCTCCCCCCCGGTGCTGGGCCAAGGGTCGGGAGCTGTTGTTATTCGGATCTGCAAACCGGCTTCCTGCCTTCCTCCTAGCTCCCGAGAAAACCGTTTTACCAGATCCGTTTTTTTTCCAACCAAACTTGTTCTGTTGTTCTTTTCAAAGGTGGTGGTACAAGGTATCCCCGAGGTATCCCGAGCTGTCATTCACATCGACGAGCAGAGCGGCAGGAACAAGTACAAGCTCCTGGTGGAGGGGGATAACATGCGCGCCGTCATGGCCACGCACGGTGTCAAGGGAAGCCGCACCACTTCCAACAACACCTACGAAGTACGTTTGAGTGGATCCCAACAGGCGTCGCAAATCCCAGGCCCCGGTCGGCATCCTAACTTTGCGCTTTGACTTTCCCCGGGAATTGAACGCGTTTACAGGTGGAGAAGACTCTGGGAATCGAGGCCGCTCGGTCCACCATCATCAACGAGATCCAGTACACCATGGTCAACCACGGCATGAGCATCGACCGGCGTCACGTCATGCTCCTGGCCGACCTCATGTCCTACAAGGTGTGGTGCCGGCGGAGGTTGGGCGCTCACGCTCATTACAGTTCCAAAGCGCTGAGCGCTGGTTTCCTTCCTTCTCTCAGGGGGAGATTCTGGGCATCACCAGATTTGGCCTGGCGAAGATGAAGGAGAGCGTCCTCATGTTGGCCTCCTTCGAGAAAACAGCCGACCACCTTTTCGACGCCGCCTATTTCGGACAAAAGGATTCCGTGTGCGGTAAGTGTCTCTTCTGGGATGAGACTCTGCGCGCGTGCCTCGTCAGCTTAATTAGACCTCATCATCATCATCATCATCATCTGCCACCCTTCTGTCTCAGGTGTGTCTGAGTGCATCATCATGGGAATCCCGATGAATATTGGAACAGGGCTGTTCAAACTCTTACACAAGGCTGACAAGGACCCCTCTCCAGCTAAAAGACCGCTTCTCTTTGACAACGCAGCCTTCCATATTCCTCTCAACACGTAGCATGGCGCGGTGGAAGGGTGCTAGAGGGGGCAAGGTTGTTATTTAAGACTAATGGAAAAGTGAAGGTGAGTTAGAGTTCCTCTTGTTTGTTTTGTAAAAAAAGATCTTTTCTTGTCTTTGTGTTTTTTGCTTTCTGTGAGTTTGCAGTCTTTTTGGGAGAGTGTGTGAGGCCTAACATGAAGGTTCGGAAGGTTACACCATTAGCCACGAAGCAGCGTTGTTGCTTTCAGGGGTGGCACTTGGTTTAACGAACATTTACTCGTTTGTAAAAATCATCTTCAGTGACACTGAATTTATGTTTCTGGGAAGGTTTTGCAGCTGCAGATTCATTCAGCTTGTTTCCTAGGTTATATTTAATAAAATAAATATGACAAAAACATGTTTCCAGTTTTCCAGTGTTCTTTTTTAAAAGGACGCAGAAGAAACCACTATTCCCCAATACGTCACATGGTCGTCATCAGTTTTTCTCCAGTGTCACATTAAAACATCCAATTTTTCACCTGCTGCTTCAGTTCGATGTCATTAGAATAAAGTGGAGAGACCACATTTGCGCATCGGGTTTGATTTGACTTTCTCACTTTTCCGCAGATGAGAACCCCTGAGATTCCCACGTTTATAGGCAACACTTCCAGACTTTTACCCCCCCCCCCCCCTCTGGACTCTGTTTTATAAATAAAAATTTCAACCTAGGGTCTGCTGAAAGGCGCCAGCTCACTTTATTCAACACAAACGACAAAGATAACTCTAAAGACTGATGACACTCCTCTTTAAATGAATCTGCACCCAGATGTTTCAAAAGGATAAAGATGTGTCCAACAGACGCCACAGAGCACTTTACTGGGTTCGAACATTGCACATTTGCCCATTTTGTACACAAATAGTAGAAAATATAGACATTAAAGAACACAAATGATATTTAGGTTAGAGATATTTATATATATATATATATATTTATATTTATATCTGCTCTGCAGCCAAATGCCGGATGTAAATCTGTTCCCTGCTGCGCCCTCCTGCACAGTAAAATTATGCGTGGAAGTGACAAAACGGCATTTGAAATGCAAATAGATCATCTGCCCATGCGGAAACGGGAAAATGCCGTCGTCGCGCTGCAGATTTAAATCTCTGGAATCTTGACAAAGGAGGCTGAAAGGTTCATTTGCTCTGCCGATCGCCTCCACTGGCATTTAAAGATTCTTCCTCCAGGAATGCATCGGAATTCACTTCCTTCCAGAAAAGGTGCTGCAGGAAGGAAAGAAAAAACCTGCTGTCAGTGTTCTCTGCAGGACACGACGCGCAAACATCTGTAGCGCTTTTCAGCTCCTCATTTGACTTGGGTGGAGGTGTTGGCAGGCAGTTCCGTCTGGATGGTGGAGATTTTCTCCCCAATGGCCTCGGCGGAGCTGTGTCCGTGGGACGAGCTCGCAGGGCCTCTCTCCGCAGAGTTCTCCTGCAGGTTCCTGGCTTGGTCCGCCTCCACGAAGGCCTCCCGGCTCTGGGGTTTGATAAAGTGCACGCTGAGTTTGGGCGCCGCCACGGCGGCCACCTGCTGGTTGGGCTTTCGGACGCACTGGGAGAGGGTGGAGACGCAGCTCTTCTTGAAATTCTCGTTCATGAAGGCGTACACGATTGGATTGTTGAAGCTGTTGAAGAAGCCGATGGCCTGGACCACGGCGATGATCATGTTGATGGTGACGCCGTCGTATTTGTTCTCCAGATCATCTGGAGGAGGAGAGAAGGACCGTGAGGAACACAGAGGCTTTGAACCGGTTGCTGACAGGTGGTTCTTGCAGGCTGCTTACAGTACTCAAACAGCATGTGGACGGTGTGGAAAGGTGCCCAGCAGATGGTGAACAGCAGAACGATGGTGACCATCATCTTAACGGCTCTCTTCTTTTTCCTGTAGGCAAAAAAAAGAACCAGACAACGTTTGGAGGTTGACACTCTTTTTGTCCAGTAAATGTGAAACATTTGGGTCAAACAAAACTTAATGTGGGTTAGTTACGCATGCATATTTAAAATGGTTTTTTTTTTTTTACAATAATTTATTTTATTTATAAATATCTCAATCTGGAGCAGGACTGGTTGGGATGGTGACATCTAGACTCGATTATTACTGCCTGTTACTCTCTGGAACTTTACCTTATCTAAAGGCCCCTAATCAAGTCTTTGGCTAAGATAGATTTTTCAAAACCACCTAAAAAACGATCTCCTCTTTCAACTGGACAGAGTATTTGTTGTGTTTATGTGTACATGCCTGTTTATTGCTTACTGTATTCATTTATTTAGGTCATTTTTTGTCCTTTATATGTAACTGTGCAGGGAGCGTCAGTGTTTTACAGTGTCCTAAAATAAGGTTTTGGCTTTAACTTATTGTGTGTGTTTTCTGTAATATCCTGTGATCTCTGCAGGGTGCATTCCTGCCTGATGTCAGCTGATTAATGTGAAAGCCCAGCACCCCATGAGGGTTTATTTTAAATCATTATTAGGTGGCAATTAACAGAAAATTGACTGAGTGGCGGAAGGATGCTGTCATTTGTGGGGATCATAGATTTCATCGCTCTCTGCAGTGCAACTCAGTCGCCACCTGAGGTGAAAATAATGAGATCAGAAGGTAGGTGGATAGAGAACTGATGTACCAAGCAGCTGCAGAGCGAAATCGTTTCATGTGCCCAATTTAACAAAGTCAAATCTGGAAAAACAGCAGTGGGGCTACAGCAGGCAGATGGCAGATATAGGAGTCACACACACACACACACACACACACACGGAGGTCTATTATGTTGCAGATAAATCCCATGGAAAGATGGAGCAGCAAAGCAATACTGGCGGAAGGCCTACCTGGAGATCTTGCTGATCTCTCTGTGGTTCATGGTGCTGAGGACCGAGGAATCGCCCACCCTCTTACGGATCCACAGCTCGATGCCGATGCGCGTGTAGAGGAAGAGCATGGTGGCCAGGGGCAGCAGGAAAAGAGCCACCATGATGAAGGTGGTGTAGGCCTGCCGGTGAGCCAGGGAGCGCCACCTTTCTTGACAGCAAATGTGATAGCGATCGTACAGAAAGTCGTATTTGACCTGGCGGGGTATGAGGAAAGCAACCGTCACCATTCAACACGTCGTGGAGCGAGGTGTTGCATGACCCAAACGAAGATCTAGATAGGATTCATTCTTATATTACATTTTTTATATTCAAGTACTCTGCTTCTGACACATGCAAGTAGAAACCAAGTTAAAGAGGATTAAACTGGGATTTAATAACAATTCAACTGCTGTGTACTGCACATGCAGCCCATGCATGCATGCACAGTATGTTCATTTTTAATTCATGCCCTATAAATAATAGACAACAGTTGCAAACCTAACCAGCTCCTAATCAAATCTCTCTTCTCTTCTACTTTTTCTCCTGCCCTGGGCTGCGTCACTCTTCATAACTATTCGATTCTCGTCTTCCTCTGAGTCACTTTTCAATAACCACGATTTGGCAGCGCAGTCGCAGCTAGGGAAAAATGCGAGGAAAGCGCGACGAGTCGTTCCCGACGCCTACCTCCAGCTGCTGCACAAACAGCATGGGCGAGCCGACCAGCACGGAAGCGATCCACACCAGCCCTGCGAGATGGAAACTGTCAGGACGGAGAACAATGTGCATCTATCTATTTATCCATCGAGCCATCTATCCGTCTTGCACCTAGCATCTTGTATGCTCTTTTCGGCGAGTAATGCCTCCTCATTTTCAGCGGGAACACGATGCCCTGGTATCTCTCGATGGCGATGCAGGTCATTGTGAGGATGCCCGTCACGATGGCAGTGGTCTGCACAAAGGGAACCGTCTTGCAGAACACCACTCCTGCAGGACACAAACGCAAGGATGGAACGATTAAAGCTGGAACCTGAAAAAAAAAAAAACCACCACAGAATTTCCATCACAGGCCCAGTGGCGCCTTTTGTCCAGAACAGCCAGGTTTTGTTTTCTGACACATCGGGACTTCTCGGACTTCAAGGACTAGAAAAGAAATGTGAAAACAGTGTTTAAAGGCTTAAAACCAAATTAAAACCGATACACGTGGCTCAGAATTGCTAACCTTAACCTTTGACCCCAGGTCCGTGGCGATATAAAAGAATTATTTCTGATCACCCCTGGACGGGTGATGTGGCAGCGTCTGGCACGTAGCCGATGAGGACGTATTCGAGGATGCGCTCTTTTGAGCCGCGCGGAGTCATTGTTCCTGAATTTTAATTGGAAAACATGCTTTGTGTTGGCCCTCCGTTGCAACAATACCGTCTGTAAAGGCTGTTGTAAACGCTGCTTCGGTTCAACGTCCCCGAGGGTCGAGATGCTCATTTACGGTCGGACAAACAAGATTTCTGCACCTGGAGACGGCGCGTGATGGGGATTTGCGTCACGTGCGGCAGCCGCCATGTGAGATACGCAGACAACTTTGTTCGATCATACCTTTATAAATACAAAGCGTCTGTCTGGCCTGCAGTCTCCTGCATTCTCTGTGTTCAGCTAATCCATGGCGACGCGTGCTGCAGCAAAACAAATGAGCGCTCTTCATCTTGCAAAGCCCAATGACAGATTTCTTCTTCTAGCTGGGAAGCGCTGTTTTCCATTTATAAGTCCCTCTTCTACGGAATCTTCTTTTATACGTGGCTTTAGGCTGCATCTGTAGGAGGCGTCGGCTATGAGGCGCTCAGCGTCTTTCTTCTCCTCTTCCTCATCCTATGCGCGCAATTCATTTTCCATCAGTGCAGCCTGTCAACCTGACAACCCCATGCTTTCATTTGGATTTCTTTTTAAATTCTATCTGTTCTGTTATCATCAAAGCAGCTTTAGTGGATTAGATATACTGGAGTCGTTTTAAAATTGCCTGCTATCCTTTCTCATCCCTCACATCTCCTTTTTTCTGAGTTCTGGACAGCAGATGCTACGCTCTACAAATAAAAACGTCAACGTTTATGAATAGTAACCTTTTTTTTAACTTTACCTGACCCCGGGTCTGGAGCCAGATTAGGTTAGAAATCAGTGACAAATCATAAGTGTGATTTCTTGTTAACTTGTTTAAAAGTCTTGTCCTAGAAGTGTTTTTCTGGGATTGGTTTTGTCAGTTTAGCTTCCGTTGAGACAGTAGTTTTGAAGCATTTCCATTTGAGCATTAATAGTTGACGTCAACTGCCCCCTGCGTCTCGCAGCAGTTAGAAATATGCGATCTAAATCAACATCTAAAGCCAGTGCCCTGTTTCCCAGCCCAAGCTCTCACAATATTTATTTTCCTGTTCATTTTGGTTTCAATAATTTATGTGACTCCTTAAAATCTGCCTATCTTGACAGTGACTAACTTGGTTCTGCTATCAAAGGTTCAGGAGGCCATAGGGGACCTGATAAATGACTCTAATATCCAGTTTCTATCTCAAGGCTGGCTCCAAATGACCACATTTTTACTTCTTGTAGATAACTAAGAAGTTTCCGAAGATCTTTGTTATTTTCTAGGGTCAGGAGCAGTAAAGTGGACTAATGATAAGAAATATGCTTTATATGTTTCGATGTTGTCTTGATGAAAAATGTCCCCCCTTTGCTTTTTGAAAACACAATTAATTTCATTTACAGAAAACGTACAAGCATATTAATGATGATATGATATCATTAATGAAATGATGTTCTGATCATCTTTAATCCCCACCAAAGGCGCGCCATTGCCTCATACAGTGCCCCCCGCCGGTCGCGTTGGGGTATTACAAGCAGACGGACAAAAGTAGCAGTCAGACTTTTTTACTATAATAATATTCGGCAAATAATAAGCACTATAATGGTGTAGTTTAGTCCAAAAAAATCTCTTTTTGTCTTCTATGTCTACATTTATTAGGACACCGGTGCCTTTTCCTCTTTTAAACTTTTGTTCGCTGATATTAAAATCGCTTAAACATTGTCCCTCGAATGTTAGATTTCAAGAACAGGAGGAAAAAATGCAAATGTTCCTCTGTGCATTCAACTGTTTTTCAAAAAGGGAATCCATTCTGTTTTTATCTGATTAATGACCATAAGTATATCGGAGTACACACCTCTTAGAAAGTAAAATCGACAATGATGATGATGATAATGATGATGATAATGATGATGATGATGATGATGATAATAATGATGATGACGATGATGATGATGATGATGATGATGATGATGATAATAATGATGATGATGATGATAATAATGATGATGATGATAATGATGATGATGATGATGATGATGATGATGATGATGATGATGATGATAATGATGTTTCCTTATCATGCGTTATCCACGAGGCTCGTAAAAGCACTTTTTTTGAAAAGTTTTACGTTAAAAAAAAGAATAAAACTAAGCCAGAAAGGTACTTTTGGAAAGCTTTCTAAATTCTTCACAGTGCTACACTTACTTGTTGCAATTTATTTACCACGTGCAACTCTTTTTTGGTGACCCACTGGCCCTAAACTCACCCCCGAACCACTCAGAGGAGATGTTCTGCAGCAGCGTGAAGGGTACGCAGAAGAAAGTGATGAGCAGGTCGCTGACGGCCAGAGAGCAGATAAAAATATCTGTGGCCGTTTGGATCGCCCTTTTCTTCACGATGATGTAGATAACCAAGCTGTTTCCAGCCAGAGCCATGAGGAAGATCACCATGTAGGTGATGAAGAACACCGTCTTGGCGCTGTAGGGCAGCTCGGGGACGTAGACGAGCGGCTGGATGTTGTAGGTGTTGATGAACTCCTGGCGGCTCAGGTTGTGGTCGCGGAGCATCTCCTGCAGCTTTTCAGCAGTTATCCTGCTGGGCTCCTGCTCCTGCTCCGGCTCCGGCGACGGTGCTGCCATAGCTGACGCTGGTGGTCGAGCCCGGAGGTGCTTTCAGGGTCTCTGTCAAGTCTCCTCCGAACCACATGCGCGTCCGGATGGTGCGCTCTTTCCCACACCCGGCTGCGCCGCGCGCTCTCTCTCCCTCTCTCTCTCTCTCTCTCTCTCTCTCTCTCTTAATTTCTCTCGCTCTCTCTCCCTCTCTCTCTCTCTCTCTTAATTTCTCTCTCTCTCTCTCCCTCTCTCTCTCTCTCTTTCTCTCCCTCTCGCTCTCTTCCTCTCTGTGCGTGCGTGCGTGCGTGCGGTGTGGCATTAACATGAACAAAACGCGCTCCAAACGCTTCCGGTGTTCAGTCAAATTGAGTTTTTGTGTTTTATCCCAAAGTTTTTATCTCCCCAGGTCCACAGACGCCATTAAGGGGGTTGTTGCTGGCCCAGCTGTCAACTCTGGGTCACTCAGGTCCCAAGAGTGGAAATAAAGTTAACTGATACCTTTATAATAATAATAATAATAATAATAATAATAAATAAAGTATCAAATATCAGATTTGTCCGTAAATGTTGGAACTGAAAGATGAAGCCGTTCTCAGCACCGAGGTGTGAGAAATAAGAATGTTTGACCTCTTTCTTGCATCACACAGGCAAGAAAAGAACAGTTACTCAAATGCAACGCAGCTGGGGGAGCGCTGAACGCTGCTCTGCTCCTGGGCTTCAGGTAGAAGCAGCGTTCGCTCCTCATCTCCAGCCCTGCTGACAGCCCAGAAACCAGCCTGGGATCGCGCTGAGCTTCCGAGGCGGAGCAGCTGAAGCAGGACGCCCTCGCTGCGGCAGTGCGGCCTCTTTGTTCCACCCTCTGCTCGGGATTTCGCACCAGAAAAGTGGAATTTTCTCACCTTTTAGAACATCAGCACAGCAGGGGGTGTTTGTGCCCTAACCCTAACCCCCCCACCAGGCTGCGTTTCAGCCAGAACAGAGCAGGTAGATGCATTCACTCACACAACTCGCCCTCGGGTGCCATTAAAAAGGTTATTCTGCAGCCACGTGGCAACAGAGCAACGTGAGAATGGAGAAGGAAAGAGCCCATCGTGGCAGACAAAGAGAGGGAAACATGGTTTCATTCCGGACAGACAGATATTTGCCGACGCTTTTACTGATTTTCAAGAGTATAGATATTGATTTCTCTGATTGTCGCCTTCGACCTTTACCAGTCGAAGCCTTCAAAACCATCCTCACGTGCTGAAGACTGCGGGTGGCTGAAGAGGGAGCCGGGGCCCGAGGCTGTGAACGCGTCTCTCCTGAGACTCACCAAAACCGCTCTGCTAGCTAAGATTAAACACGACAACAAGCCTCATGACGCAAGTGAAAGTGCAGCTAATCCGTTTCCTGCGCTGACCACTGTCTTTCTGATCCGTGGGGCCCCAGCGGACGGGGAGAGGGGGTCCCACCTGGGCCTCAAGCAGTTGTAACCTGCATTAAATCTGAGGCCAAGCCCTTCGCTTCGTTCTTTTGCCACTATCTATATTTTTTACCGTCGTCTGCTGCGCTTTAGGTAATTAATGGCAGCCGAGGGACTGCCAGGCTTCTTCCCGAGGCGCTCCATCCCACAGGTTAACCATCAGAGGGTAACCATTACGCAGCTAGCAAACGTTCCCTTTGACATTTCCGAATGGACGTTAACCTTTACTCCGTTCCCCTAATTTCAACCCAGCAGATGTGCAGTTCAGATCATGTTGTCACCGGCTTTAAATGGACTTCTCCTTTGTTCCAAAGCCGTCCCGGCGGAGAGCTAAACTGGCAAACAAACAAACGAAAAGAGGCTGGCGGCAGCAGCATGTTGCGTAATCGCGCTTTGGTGGCCCTCGCGCACAGATCTGCGTTTTTCTTTGCGGCCGTCAGAGTTGACGTCTCTGATAAAGGCTGCTGAAAGTGCCGTCCAGCCGTCATGGGCGGATGCCATTGTGTCTTGTTTAGCCCAGGTTTCTTGGCCACAAAGGCAACACACATCAGTACAGTTTGTGTCCGAGGGCTGTTTTCTGAGGTAAAGTGTTAAGCTCCTGCTTTTATTATTGCTATACTCAAAGATTACATCCTACAAGATTACAAGTTGTGTTCTTTGATTGCAGTTCTCCTCTGTTTTTGTCACAACGCGTGAATGTAAATGCCTCCAATCGTGGGTTTTGTCATCGTAAGAGAAGCCGATGTCGGTGTTTGCTCCTGTTGTTTCAGATGTCCTTCCCGGACACGCCAGCTGCATCCCAGGCAACCGCGGGCCAGAGCGGGGGCGGCAGAAGTAACGCGCCGCGGTTCACCCCTGAACAGGGCAACCGGCTGACCTCCAGCGGCGCTCGCTTTGGTGCGCTGAGCCATCACTCGTTCTTCTCCCGTCACAACCCTCATCCGCACAGAGTGAGACACATCCAAGGTAATCAGCCTGGGTGGACAAGTAAACACAGCCCCGTCTTCCCTGCCACCGCGGTAATTAACGTACTTGATAATTACTCTTAAGACATCAGCACGCCCATTGTGCTTTTACCAACCCCCACCTACACCTTGACAGCTGTATCCAGGATACAAAGGTGGTAATAAATGAGCTTGTGGAAAATCACTGCAACCTGTGTGACAGGATTGACTCTGCAAAGCTCCCCATGGATCAGCGGCTGGATGTTTGCTTTGTTATGCTCACACGCTAATTAACTAATTAGACAGGGTTCAAATGTAGAACTGGCACGAAGGGAATTTGTCGCAATGAGTGGAATAGAAGTGAAATTCTCAGGTTTTGACAGTCTTGAGTTGAACATCTGGGCCACAGCGTGCTCTCAAATGAAAAAAATGTACATTTGTAGATAATAATATAATTATGTCTAATAATAGTAATATTGTATATTGTACATTTTCAAATGAAGGTAAAAATGTTAATTTTCTGGAGCTCCGGTGTCTTATATGCTGCTCCATCGGCGTGTGTGTGTGTGTGTGTATGCATATAAATAACCTATGGTGTGTGTTTTTTTTTCCTCTGCCTTTTTTTCTTCTTACAGGACTCAACGGCAGGCCCATTTGCATGGTTCGGGATGACTGGAATGTCACCACATCTTTATTCCCTCATCCGCTTCTTAGGAGTCACACACTCAGGGAAACCGCTCGGTTACCCCTCAGCGTTCCCCTCGCGTCGAATCTTTATGGACTCAGTAATAATCAAAGCAAATCCAGTACGTTTGTGAAGAAGTCCACTTTCCCCCTGAATGATATTCTCAAATCACTGCCTTTAAACCAGTTTCCTCCCCTTTTTTTAAATTAACAGCGGCGTTTTCAGAAGCTTGGAGAGAGGAGCTGAAAGAGCTTGCTGCAAAGGTCCATTCGGCTGCTCAGGAGCAAAAAGAGGTACAATTTTTGCGACAAAGTGCTCCGAGAGTCTGAGAATCTGCCAATCACCACCCTTCATTTCAGTATCACGTAACTGCATCACGTAATTCATAATAACTGCTATGTTGTCAGCTTTCTTTCCCTGCCGAATGTTGTTTATCAGGTAATATCAGTGTTTTCATGGTGAAAACTCAACAGATGCTTCAAATCTTAGCTAAAAATGTAGGTGTTTTTATTGCCAGATGTATCTTTTCATTCTTTTGTAGCTCTCCCAGCCAAACTAACTTATAAATAAAGCAAGATCGTGCAAACATATGGCATATAAGCACAAAATATATCACAAAACAACTACTCATAGAGTTTAAATGACTCTAGCAAGACTCAAACACTCTTTCTGCTACCAAGGAAAATGCTTAAAAACAAAGAAATCACCAATAAAAAATGTGGAACCAAAAAAAAAAACAGGATAAACTTAGGTTTAGTTATAAAATAAGAAGAAAAAGTAAAATATGTGTTTTGTATTTCAGGAACAACCCGAGGTAGAATTCGACTGTCGGAAGACTCAGTATTCAGCTGAAACAGGGAGACTCATCCCTCCCTCCTGCAAGTCTTCCCAGCGCAGAACCCGTTCGCAGCTACGCGCTCACCCTCAGCCCTTTCATGACCAAGAGCTCACGGTAACACGTTAGCTCGTCCTCGTCTCCATCGCCGCTTTAAAGCGCCGTTGCATATCAAACTCTGCCCATGGAGGGTTTACAGCAGATTAAAAGGAGCTTAGTAACATCTCAGAAGATGCAGGCGGCTTCTTAACCCCGAAGGTCACGCTGCATTTGCATTTGTCAAAAAATAACCTTCGGAAAAACACGCCATCGGGCACCGAAAGGAACATACAGGCCAAAAAAAAAAAAAGCAGCCAGGCTGAATGTTGTGAATTCCTAAAGAGTTTTTCTTCCTTCTTGTAAGGTTTTGGAGCTGCTATGTCAGATCCTGCAGACCGATTCTCTGACCTCAGTCCAGCAGTGGCTCCTGCTCGCAGGCCAAAGAGGTCACAAAGTTTTCCGTATTCATTTATCAAATGAAAGTATAGTATAGTAAATCTGGTCATCGTGATAGTACGTCTATACTGACACGATGCTTCCCCCCCACCAGAGAAGGACCTGGTGATGGGGATGATCCAACAAGCCCTGGTTGGGGTCCAGCACCGGCAGCTCCAGCCGTGCCACCCCAGCCTATCCGCACCGGCGCTCCACGGCTCATCGCCACCGCAGCCGTGGAAAAAGCACCCAAGAGCGAGGTCGCATTTGTTCAGATTTAAACTCTCATTCCAGTTTGATGTTATGTAAGTGGAGCGTTTACAGGTTATTTACCCACTCTCCTCCCACAGAGAGAACCACAGTCACAGCGATGTCAAACCAGGTAGCGTACATGACGTAACCCTCACCTTGGCTGAGAGCATGTGCCCTTAATTGCTTTTCCTCTTACCTGCCTCAACACTTTCAGGGAAGAGAGCCGATCTCTCCATTCATTAAAGCGGTGATCTTTAATCACCGGGGATGTGTAAAGTTTGTATCTGTCCCTATCTTTTCTGCACAGCTGGGGCTTCTGGAACCCGTTAAGATTCCTTCTTACCACTAAAAATCTGATCTATGGGAATAATCGGATAATTTCGATATGATCCAGTGCATTTACACACACTGTAGAAACGTGATAACTGGGAAACCCAGGAACTGATGAAACCTTTTGGATAGAAGGCGAAAGGTTTTCATAGAAAACCTAAACAAGTCCAGATAAACACAAAGTCTACTCTTGGATAACTATGACCTGGATGATTGAGAACCTACACAGACACCTGGGAAACCCTGGTTTGCATTTTTCATCCTATCAGATCAGATTATCAGAGTTCTTTGGGACTATGAATCCAACTTCATGTTGTTTTAACATCCTGCTCTTGTTTGGTTAAACTGCTGCTGCAGGCCATCTCTTTTGTCTTCTGCTAAAGTTGCGACTATATCACTTCCATCTCCTTGCTTTGCTTTTTTTCCACACCTGCGCAGATGTAAAGAGATATTTTTATTCAAATTAACGCGGTCATGTAATCGGGCCCCACTCCCTCCTACCCCACCTCACCTTGTTAGCCTAGCGCTTCTCACCTGTCTAATTATTTCCTTTGCATGTTTAGCGGCTCTTCCCGTCAAGATTGTCTTGTTTGCAACAGTGTTACCTAACAAAGAAATAACAAAAAGTGGCAAATATATTTCTCTGCCAAGGAACATTATGTCACACAGTATTATTAAGTGTGTCGCTGCCAGACACCAGAGTCCCAGACACCAGTGTGGGTGTAGCCACAGTGTATTCAGCAATTTAATACCCCGATATCACTTCCCTTCACTACAGGCATCATTTTACAGCTTTGTATTTATTTTTCTTTCTAAAGTCGCTTGCAAGAACGTTGAAGAAAAGTTTATTTAATGCCTGTCAAGTGATAGTTTGCTACCACCGCGTTTCTTCAGGTGAAGCTGAAGTAGAGCTGGAATTCGGCCATCGGCTGTACATGAACCTCACTTGAGATCTCTTTTGCAGAGAGGGTTGGAGATGCAGAAGTCCTTCAAATTCAGGCAACAACTGAGAATCGCCTCCAAGATCAAGAGCAATAAGAGGGTGACTGAGTCTCTACAGACGCTAAAATGAAAACATATACTGTAAATTCCGGATTATAAGACGCTACTTTTTTCCTACGCTTTACACACTGCGGCTTATACTACGGTGCGGCTTATTCGTTGTTTTTTTTTTTTTTTGTGACGGCGAAACCATTTTGCCAAGCAACGGTAGACCAATAAAATTGGTCAGTAGTTAAAAGCGGCAGCTGAAGAAGAAAATCGAGCTGCCGCACGTAACCTTAGCATGAATGAATCAATAGTGAGAAGGTGGAGACGCCAGCATGAAGAACTGAGCCAACGCTAAAAGACGACAAAAGCTTCCAGAGGTAATGATAGCAGATGGCCCGAGCTTGAAAACTTTCTGGAGACCGAGTTAACACACAGAGAGCAGGCGGCTGAGGAAGATGAAGACGGCGATCAGTGACTTTTTTGTAGGACGCACTATGTGGTATATAAGTTATAAGTTATTAGGAGATACTGGAATACTGTTTGCGCACTGTTGCGCAAAAAAGCATCAGCAGCGCACATTGTACAACATAGTTGTGTGTTACCAATACAAACATAGGCTATATTTGTTTATGTTACTAAGCGGATTAAATAAAAAAGGTAAAAAATCGTCACCTGTAATATCTTTCTGTGTAAACATCTGAACAATCCTTAGGAAGAATAACAGTGTCTTATTTATTTAAATGTAACAAATGAACGTGAACTAGATCGTTTTTAGGACTGTTTAAGACTGGGGCTTAAAATCCGGTGCGGCTTATATAACTACAAAATAGATTTTCTTTCTAGAATAATAGCATGCGGCTTTCAATCGGGTGTGCTCTGTAGTCTGGAATTTACGGTAATATATTTAAACCAAGCTGCTAGACCACGACACGTGATGTGAGATGCAAGAGGCCATCGACACTTTCTTTAAACATGCTAATGAAGTGGTAATAAAGAGCAGACTCACCAAAGACGCTGTGGTTTCTTTTTTCATACCAATCACCACACTTGCAAGTGTGTAGACATAGTGTGAGTGTGCAGGCTTAGTGGTGTCTTCAATCAGACCGGTGGTCCTTTTTCTTCATCTACTTCAGTAGACGTTACCCACAATCCTTTCTGCAGCCTTGCCCGCCCTCTGCATCTGAAGTTGCCACCTCTGCAGCGAAGCAACTTGTCAGACTCAAGAGAAGAATTGTGTGTTATTGCTAGTTTAAATAGACTGTGATCTCTGCTGGGGCTTTTTCAGACTAGAGATTAAAATAAGATAACTGTAGAAATGCATGCATGCAACAAAAGTAGAAAAATGCCTTGCAATCTGCATGGCTGTGGAATTCTGCTTATGTGAAGGCCCCTTAGGAAATGTCGACCTAAACAAAATGTATGCTCAACAGTGGGGGATATTTTATTGAGATGTAGCACGAACTGATCAAGTTTGGATGAAGTACCCCATGAAAACATTTGCATAATCAGGACCAAAACTGGAGCACATGGAAACACCCATGGAGACTGGAGATAAAACTGCTCATTAAAGAGGAAATGGTTTATGTTCAAGGAATAGTCTAAAAAACATAGTGCCTAGGAAATTTCTTTTTTAGATACCAAAGAGTTCATCCAAAATCATTCGATTTTGACGACTCTCTACAGTAAACACTCAGAAAAACAACATTCTTCACATACATCAACATACATCAACTAGAGTCCGTCACCTTCTTCCATGCCTAGCCGGGCTTCAATATGTAGGCAAAAATATCAGACCTGTCGAAACTTGTATTATTGAACACAAAAGTGCCATGAGGAAAGATGAAAATTCATCTGCTGCTCGCCATATCAATGAAGCCTGTCACTCTGTCTCGTTTTGTGTCATTCAGCAAATTTCTCGTAGTGGCAGAGGTGGTAACATCGAATGAAATCTCCTACAAGCAGAAAGTACTTTTTTTTAAAAAATACTCCATCCTGCCAGTCTTAATGAAGAACTATTCTTCTCATTTCTGTAGCGTGTCCTCCATGATCCCAGCCTTTTTGCTTCTCTTTTGCTGGGATCAGTCTGGTTGGTTGTCAGCCAGACTCGAGTACTTCTTTGACCTTGGTGTTGATGATGGTCTGGTGACTGAAATGCTCACTCTGCATTTTTTGTATCCAACATTTTTTGGTTGTGCACCATGTAAATAAAGTTTTAGAGTTTTTTGTTGTTTTTTTTTTTTAAATCGGACAGCCTCTAATTTGTACCAGAGTGTGTGTCTTCTTTCTTTTGCATCCTATATTATTATTCCTGTTATATTATTCCAGTAGTTAATGGATGCACATTTGATGCTCAGAGCTTCAGATTCATGAACTGGTCTGTGTTGAGCGTCAGTGTTTGTCGGAGGAGCTCTGAGAGTACGAGTCTGTGTGTGTTTGTGTGAGTGTGTGTGTGTATGACCAGCCCAGTCAGACTGGTCAGCAGGTGAAGTTCAGAATTAACGTCACAAATCCTTCTGACAAGGACACCTGTTAGCTCTGGATGATAAGAGGCAGATGTTTCCCGGTGCTCTATCTGTAGCCGCTCAGCAGGGCAGCAGTGGGAGGAGGGCGGCGGCGATTTCGCAGATACGACGATAACTGCCCTTCACACGCATGCAGCTATTTTGTAATCCACATTCCAAAGAATGGAATGTTGGTTCATCATATTGGACAAATTTGGTGGATTTTTTGAAGCGAAGAAAACTACCATGAGGAAAAAAAAAAGTTTCAAACTGCATCGAGTAAAGGAAATGCCACTTTACATTAAAAATAAATAAATAAACTCAATGCAATTATTAAAGCTTTACAATCTTATTTTACATTTAGGCATTCGGAATGCCATCGCAATTGTTGTGGAAAATAAAGCCTCAAGTAATTTCAGAGCAAGATTCGAGTTGTTTGCCATCCTGGCCGTGAGCAGCAGCCCTTAAAGATCAAGAAAGAAAAGCTTGATTGAGCTTCATTAAGAAAGAAAAGAGATGAAACAGAGCGTCTCTGCACAGAGCTCTTGTAGATGAATCTGGAGATAAACCTGTGCTGTGCAGCTGACAACAAAGAGTAATGAGGAATGTGGAGAGACGTCCTGAGGTTTGAATGAAAGCCCCGTGTGGTCTGTAAAAATGACTGCAAAAGGAAAAAAAAAAGTGTGGTTATGAACTAAACCTGTAAGGATTGGAGTGATACTTGCGTGTGTGTTTATGTCACGTTCATTGTTAGAAAGCTCTGATCTTTTTTTTGACCTCCAGATATAAAGTCACTAATTGCGCCCCCTCCCCGCTGTCTGATTCATGCAAACTCCTTTGCCTCTAGGTTAGAACTTACAAAAATCTCATTAAATGTATCCCTGGTGGAAATTTAAATAAACCAAAAAAAAAAAAGAAATCTACCTGTGTGTTACAGCAGGAAATGAAAACAAATAAGATAATGTAGTGCCTGAAAGGGTCTGACAAACCCTCAGGGCGTCCAGTGACCTTTATTATTCTAGCATTATTCGTGCAGCCGTCGGTATCTTAACCCTCTCAGGTCTTCTGGAGGCCGCCATGCATCTCAAACTCTCTCAATCTGCTTTCCAGCCAGTGTGACATTTTACAGTGTGTTGATGTCCAATTTTAAACAACGTGTCACGAGGCGGCTTTTTAGCTTCCATAGATCAGTCCACGTACCCTCTCTAATCCCCTGATTGTGACTGCTAATGTGTGCGAAAGCCTCAGAGTGGCTGTGTTACGTCAGACTGCATCACCTGCTTCTAAACTTATGCACCAATGTATGCGTTTCCACGGTACCCTCAGAATATATACAAACAGCATCAGTATTCCTTATTCAAGCTGTGTGCTTAGCATTACATGAGCGACAAAATCTATCAAAAATCAGGGGAATATTTCATTCCTATTTGTAGGAATGTTATATTTTGGGATTAGGTTAGTCAAATACGGTAGATAAAATGAATGTTTCATGCAAACAGTATTGAGACGGAATCGTTCGAACCTCCACAGACATAATGAAAACAAATAAACTTAAAAAGCTATCATTTGTAGCTCCCCTTCCCACTTACTAGGCTCAGAGGATGATTTCTATCATTTCATGTATTGATTAAAGCTGGCTGCATCATCTGGAAGGGTGTGTTCAGGGTCTCAGGCATCAACAAGATGGTAGAAGCACTCTGGAGCCTTCACTGTCAAGAGGAAACACAGGTGTCCTCTTATGCCACAGCAAAATCAGTTGTTCAAAAAAGAAAAGAATTATACATTTTATTGTGTTCAGAAGCGCACAGGCAGTTTGATATCCCAGCTGGCATGTCATTTATCAAACAGAGAAAAATCAATTTGACATTTATTTTGTCAAAATACCACAATTTTCACCATCAGTGCGGCCAAACAGAAAGATGAAATAACCGTTGTGGCTCTTCCTCCCGCCCTGAGCTGCTGCCTGTGTGTTTGTACGTGCTACCTTCTTAAGTCTTACCACGTGTGGCCTTGGGGACAGAATTCAGAGCAGGCCCTATCTGCATCTTCCCTGCTTATCTCAGAGCAGCGTCCTTCGCAGGCCCGATAAAAACGGAGAAAACCCTCCAGCCCTCCGCTGTCACTGCTGAAGACGGACAGTATGCTGCCCGCCGTCGTGAAGCTCTGCTGCGGGATCTCTTATCCGCACCTCCGCAACATGGCAGGTGAGCGATCCCGCTGAACGGAGGAAGAGCTTTTCTTTCGCCGCCCTGTGTTAAGTGTGCGTCACGGCTGTTTTTTTTTTACCTGTTTCACCCTGCAGGACTTCAACGTGCAGCCGTTGCGGTGATAGGCCAGGAGATCACGCAACTGCAGAGGTGGGGATGGATCCAGCATCCCACCAGAGCGCCGGCAAAATTCCGATACAACGGTTAGGAGGAAAGATATTCAATTTTTCTCCTTTTGCATTGGTAAATCGTCACTAAGGAGAATCTTTTGCAGAGCCTGGCGGTGAAGCTGTAAATCAAATGAAAGATCAGCTTTTCTATGTGAAGAAAGGCCAAGAAGCTCTGAAAAAAGCCCTCAGAGTACTGGAGAGCAAGGAAGGCTGGAAGGTGGAGATCACTGAGGTAAGCTGGATTCAGATGGAATTCCTGTTCTGCTGATTTATGTGCACCAAACCGAACGAGTGTCCAGCAACGGTGCTCTTCTGAGAGAGTTTCCGCACATCTTTCTGCTGTTGTTAGAGCAACGGAGATGTCATCTATAGCAAAGTCATGCCGGGGGGCAGGAGGGTCTTCAGGCTGGAGTCGGTCCTGGAGGCCGGGGTGGATGAGCTCTACGATATTCTGTTTCTCAGAGTGGAGGAGATGCACAAGTGGAACCCGAGCATACAGCAAATCAAGGTGAGCTGCCCTCCCAAATCACCGGAGCAGGCTGAGACCCACACAAGCGCTGACATTCACAGCTCTGTGCCCGCTTTTGGTGTCTCACCGCAGGTTCTGAAACACGTCGGGTCAGAAACCATCGTCACCCACGAGGTTTCAGCCCAGACTGCGGGCAATCTGATCGGCCAGAGGGACTTTGTTTGCGTCAGACACAGCCGCAAATACAAGTCTGACCTCTATCTCAGCGGAGAGGCAATTCAGCTGGAGTCCTTCCCGCCTCTGGCCGGCTTTGTGAGGTGCAGACAAGACATTAATCAGTCTATTTTCATGGAACCCCTTGAAAGTGAACACAACGGTTGTTCTACCAGCTCACATCAATGCCCCTCTAAAAACTGCGTGTGTGTTATTTAAAGTGAGAACCGCATCTTATCAGTCTGAGCCTGCTGTAGTAGGACGAGTGGTGCTTTGAAAATTCCTCTATAGCTCAAAGAGTTGTTGTACTCTCAGAACATCCTGCATCATCTTATTAAAGCATACCATAGCCACATTAGCATAACTCAGATTATGAGCATATTCCCTGGAAAAAAAAAACTTAAATAACATGTTTTTTTGTTCACAGGGCTGAAGATGGACCGTCCTGTATCCTCCTTCATGCTTTAGGTGCAAAAATAACCCACTTCACGTGGCTTCTTAATATGGACGTGAAGGTAAGTTTGTGTTGATCTTAGCAGATTTAGACATGATTGTTGTTGGTAAAAGCATCTGCAAAATTCCACCAGAGGGAGATAAAAGTATCAGAATAAGCACTGCGGGGTAATTTTGAGATAAGGCGGCAGAGAAAAAAATAAACCTAACATGATTGGGACCAGAAGCCGGAGCTGTGGGGAGGTGAACCAATGAACAAAAACCCTCCACGTCCAGCTTGACGATTATTGGATCAATGGCTGATTCCATCAGCAGTTATTAACAGAATTATCTTGTATGCAGACTCAGCATTTTCACTGCTGTAACTGCTGCCAGCAGGGATTTATTCACCTGTGGTATAAAGCGAAGAACCTTGTTTTTGCTGTACCGGAGTTATCTAGCCATATTACATTATAAAGCCTGCATTATACTGTTTGGTTTTAAAGCAACAGTTTGCCTTTTGTGAAGGTATGGGTACGGCTATTGTTGATGTTTTATTTAATCGAATTTCCAAGGCCATCAAGCACAGACATGTGGCGTTGGCCACCTTCCTGACGCTCCGCTTTTAATATCAAGCCTAAACTTAGATATTTGTCTGTCAGTGGACCCAAGACTCAACAATCGGCTATCTTGCACCAGAATCGCACACGTCACTTTGCAGACCGGTGTACTTATCAGCAGGCTGTGAATCAGCATTTTTTTTTTAAGTAATGTCTGCTTTTTTTGATGGAAAAAAACAAACCCTAAAATTTCATTTTGCAGGCAGAGTCTGAAAGAAGAGCTTTATTTGTGCAGTATTTTGAAAAATTCATGATTTTGGGATATATCGGTATTGCATAATTTATATTTTGCTCATTTATTTAGTTGGGGGTTTTTTTGGTTATAGGACCTGCTGTGCTGGACTGTTTCCTGCAGGCACCAGCTTGAGCTTGTGTGATTGACAGATTCATAATGATCTAACAAAAACGATGTTGTTCACAGGGCTGGCTGCCAAAATCCATTGTCAATCAGGCTTTGCCCCGAGCACAGCTGGATTTTACCCAACATCTGCGGAGACACCTCACAGCGAGCGCACGCCCCAGGTGACCATGTTGCTCGCAGGGAAACCTAGGAATGCAAAATGAGACGCTGGATGAGATCAGTCCGCAGGCCACACTAGTCTCCGGCAGCTGGAATAATAGGAATTAACATTAAGGTGTGCAAGAGAAACCTTACACTTCTGCTTACAGCTGGGCACGAATTAAGAGGTTGACCGCGCTAATTTCATTAAGTGTCTGCAGTGGCATAAGGATAAAATAAAAACATTTTTTAAGAGCTGGAACAACTTTAAAAAACAAACTAAAATAAAGCAAACTAATTTTATCTCTCTGAACTCCTGTGTGGACCTTTTTTGAAAAAGTTTGGTCTATTCCAATGCTGCGCTCACTGGAATCGAATTAAAAATGCAAAAACGACAAGTCAAGAGCAATCAAACAATCAAACAACCCGGTTAAAAATGTTTTTTTGTTTTTTTTTTTTACTTTGTTCTCTGTAACTCTTAAAAATTCAATAAATATTAACAATTAAAGCTTTCATTCACATATGTATATACAAGAACTGTACAACAAACAGAATGATGTTATGAACTGCATTGCAGGAATGGTGTAACAGTAAGACCGACCTCCATCTGCCCACAGCACCGCCTGTTTTTCCCCAATTACCTACATACTGTCCATTATACTCCTGGTAGTACATTTCTGTTCATATCTATAAAAGTACATCAGTATGTGGAAAAATATATTAATTACAAAAAAAAAGGATAATTTTTTTTAATACTTCATGGGTGACTTCCATGAAAGGCACACACAGGAGGTGAAACAGTGGGGTCAGCTGACAGTCGTTTTTACCTGTAAAGTTAATCACCAGTATTTTGGGCTTGAAAACAAACTGGGGGTTAAAAAAAAAAAAAAAAAAAAGAAGAAGAAAAAAAAAAGAGCACCAGGAACAGAGAGGTCATGAACCTCCAAGTTAGGAGAAGTAAATGAGGAGCCAGGACTGCACCAGCAGAATAACTACAGATGGATTCCATTAAATGAAAGCAAATGTTTTCCTTTTTTCTCTCTCTTTTTTAACAGCTGAATGTTTACAAACTCAAGTTTCCATGGCAGCCTAATGTCGGGCATCACCAATGCAGTTCAATATTTAGTTTCCACATTGACACCGAGGTGGGGAGACATCGAGGCCTGTCCTCATTACTGCGCTTCTCCTTTTTCCCTAACAAATGCCACTTCAATCCTGCATCCTTCTGGTACGAGCCATCCCAATGGACAACACTTGCACATTATATATTTTGCTTAAAAAGTGGCTAGAATCAAGCAACAAATGGTGGAAACTATTGGGAAACAAACGATGTTGACAAAAATGCTGCCTTTTTGACTGTAGTTATTCAGGCGGGACGTGCTGGTCTCCAAAGCTGACACCGTGGCCTTTGACCTTTCTTCACATCTTCAAGTTCAATAGTAGTTCTAATGCACTTGAAAATAAAAATAAAACCAGGCTTACACAACCGGGCACAGATAAAAACACGAATGTAGCGATGCAGTCATCACATTTTCAATGCGTCTTAGTCGTTTTAGTGTACAGCACCCGACTGCTTTGCATATTTGTTATTGTCTGTTTTATGTTTGAAGCACAGAGCAGCGCTACACACACACACACACGCACACACACGCACACACACACAGACACACACAGACCACTGGAGTTTCCATGAGGTAACCATCTCTGGTCCGCTTTAAGTTCACTGGCATTAAAAAAACCAAACATCACGTGTCAAACGTTGGGAGTGGAGATGTGCGAGCAGCACCTCGGCGGTGCTCATTTGTGAGCTGACAGGATTCTGTGTCTAGAGTCCCTCTCGGATCCTAAATGGTCCCTTCTTGATCTGGCAGCGACTGGGCCTAAAGTGCTGTTTGGACTGTGCTCTTCTGAGGCGCCTCCTCGAGAGTCTGTTGAGGGCCGCGGGGGCCCCGGAGGTAGAAGTGGCCCCAGGTCTGTGTCTCGCTTCCCAGCGGTCAGGAAGGATCCGTCGGTGGGACCCGGGGATGGAGCAGCATCAGCGGGCTGCGAGGCCTCCGCCGCCGCAGCAGCGGTGGTGGTGAACGGTGCTGCAGCAGTGGGACGCGGCCGCCTGCTGATGGTTTTAGTGGTTTGCGGGGGGCTCGGCGTCACGGCCGCTAGAGGTGACTTGGCCGAAATCTCAGGTCCAGCTGAAGCTTCCGGGGTGTTTTGGACGTTAGATGCGTGTGTGGTGGCGCTTTCTTTTTTATTGCAAGACTCACAACACAGTTTGTTATATCCTGGAATGGAACAGTAACGGGCGAGGACCTCCATCTGACAGAAGATCGATTTGTCTCCGAGACACGGCTCGTCTGTCATAACAGGAGAGAAAAGTCATTAAAAGCTAGCTAAATGACGCAGAAATGACTGTCTTCCACAGAAAAAAAGTACTCTGACATAAATAGTCTTTACAAAATATAAAGCACACACTTGCAGAAATGTGTAAATGTACTAGTATTTGGTACCTAAATACTAAATGAATTAAATGAAAAAAATACTAATTTTAAGATATCAAAACATTTGTAAATGTAACTTTTAATTTTTTTTTACTACTATTTCCAATGATATTTCATTGCTTGCCCATGTTTTTTTAACAAGGAGAAAAACTCATCCTACTTGAAGAGATTTTCTGGACAGGGTTGTCAGGCGCTCTCTGGTGCATCGCCTCAACGCTGCTTGTTGAATTTTGCATTGTTCCTGTGGAGCTAGAAGACAGCGGGTGTCCTAGAAGGGAGGAAAGAGAAAAATTTTAGCAATGCTGCAACAAAGAAGGATTATGAAGTGGATTAAAACCTAGGAAAATATTCATATAATACCATGAGGAAACTTGAAAAAATTTAAAAGTAGTCCTTGCATTTTTAAAGACCAATAAAAATATAAGAGAACCTAAAATAACACAAATATATATATATATATTTAGTACTTTTGGATATCTCAAAGATGGTCAGAAAAGTTAGCTGCAGATCTATGTATTAAAGGCTCTAAAAAGAAAGAAAGATTGGATTTTTTTTTTTTATTATTATTCTTTTTTAGCTGTGTTCTGTCCAAAAAAGAAACAAAGCACTGCTGCCAAAGACAGTGTGGGAACAATTAATTATTTACTGTGGTAATTTCAAGTTGTAAATACAAAATGTTGAAAAGCAAGAACAAAACTTAGACTTTGCTCAAATGTTTGTATCAAATTATCCATTGGAAAAAGATGGTGTTTACACTATTTCTTTTATAATGTGATTTATCATTCAGAAAAGCCGGTCGGATGCTGCCTGTGCTGGATCATCTCCCAAGCTGTTAGGCAGGGTTCGGCAAAATGTTGTGAAAACTAAATAAGGCATGTGCGCTCAACCCCGGGCCAGGGGGATTGTTGTGTAAGTTAATTTTGCCCTCACCTGGGCACGGAGTCAGTTTGCAAATGATGATTGTTTCAGGTTTTTCACCCTCGCATTCCGCAGCGGTGTTGTCGCTGGCTTTGCAGACCACCTGCCTCTGCTGAATCCCTTCGCCGCAGGTCACCGAGCACTGTCGGAAAAAAAAAAAAAAAAAATTAAAGTGAAATAATATTTCTTTAGCATTAGCATTATTAGCAAAGCAGTTGCTAATCACACAAACATGGATCCACGTGTGCGCTAACCTGAGACCACGCCCCTGTCCTCCACTGGGCCGGACATAGCGTCTGGTTGCAGGCTCTCCTGGTGTCCGGACGCTCCTCTGTGCAGTGTTTACTGTGCACAGGCTTGTTGGTTCCGTTGTGTTGCGCCTGCATGCACTGCACCACCCTGGTCTGGTAACCAAGCTTCCCGCAGGTTTTACTGCAAGCACTCCACTGCTCCACCACCCACCTGTCAGCACAGCAGGGTTTCACGCATGTCACTTCTGTCCTCTCGGCCAGCAGTGAGTAACCGATAATCCTGCCTCTTCGAAATTGTCAAGAATGCGGTTTTAAGAGAAAAACCACCAAGGTTCCCTTACACAGGCGGGCTGCAGTCCTGAACGTTGCAGCGTTTCCGGATGGGTTTGGGCTTTTTACCACTCTCGCAAAAGTTGCGATGAACTAAGCGGTTGTCGCTCTTCCTCCTGCATCCATATTTTGTGTACTGAACTCCTGAAACGTGACAAAACATAGATTGTTCCATGAAGAAATGGAACAACTTTGTACTGTTGCAAACGTGAGAATGAGCTCCGGAAGCAGGATAAAACATCGTCCAAGTAAATCTGCATAGTTCCAAACATCACTTGGTCTAAGATTGGCGTCTCCACGAACGCTGGGGAGGGGCTTGGATGTGTATTTAAGTCACGGAAGGTGGACTTCGATAGAAATGGCTGTGTGTGTCTGCATAAAGCTATGGAGGTTTCATTTTCTATAACAACTGAAGCTTTGACCGCTTTCTTTTGAAGAACCTCTGACCTCCTCCACAAGGTTTGGAGCACTGAGACCAGCTCTTCAGTGCCCACTCGTAGGTGTCAAGCTCAGCCAGGAGAACGTTGTTGTTGGTGATAAGGGGCAGCAGGTCTTCGTGGATGATATACTTATAGGTCAAGCTGATTTTGGTGTCTTCTTCCTGGGGAATGACCTGCAATGAGGGACAGGACGGTTTTACTCCTGTCAGGAAAATGAAATACAGAGAGCAGATCCAGTTCCACTTACCAGGACTACAATGCCTTCATGGAGGGGACCGCTTGTTTTGAGGGTCTCCTTGTCCGCATCTTTGGAATACTCCCACAGCAAACCGTTTTCAATGAAAGTTTTTGTTTCGGCGTCTTCGCTTTTTGCATTCAGTATGAAGTTTCCAGTAACTTGATTCTTCACAGCTGTCGGTAATGAGAGGTGGGGAAAAAGGTTTTAGGCATCTGTGGTGGGAAAGAATGTGAGCTCATAGTGTAACTTTTAGGTTCATTCATTAAAAATAAGTTAAAAAAAAAAGAAATTCCTGGATCGGATCAACGCTGCGGTTCCGTTTGAGGAGGAGGAGATTCTGAGAGGTTTGTTGCTGCGGTTAACAGTATTTTTACCAAGTTCTCTGCCATTGCCTCTTCGTTCCGAGCCAGTGAATACCAGAGTGGAAAATAAAAAAAAAGGAGGTTTGCACCAGTGAGCCTAAAATAGACAGACAGGACAGTACAGGGCACTGTACAATTTTAAAAATGTAACTCGGAGAGGCTCGTTTGTGCGTTCGTTCAAAGACAACACAGCTTCACTGCGCTTGTATAAAAGCAGAACACGCACAAGCTGTCTCATTACCTGATTTATACCACATTTCATACCATCAGAAGCCACTTTTCTTGCAATGATCCAAAATAAGCGCAATCAGCTTGGGACTGTCGCTAAGAAAATCCTTTCACAACATGGATCACTATAGCAACAGCACCTGGCAAGAAAATGACAGGCGTCTGCTCACTGATAATCTAAGGAGTTCAGACGGAGCAGGTGAAAAGTGGCAGAGCGCTAAGCCTGCGTGGGTTTGAAGAATGTCGTGCCTATTTAAGGGGTGAGGATGCAAGGAAACTGGTGGCGCCTCACAAATGTGACCGGAAGACTGACAGCAAAGTGACGACCCCTCACTGCGCGTTATTTAAACCCTGAAATACGAAATGGGCCTTTTTCCGTATCACAGGTTCGTAATAGGAGTCGGAGTTCGTGCAGCTGGAGGGGCGCAGCAAAGAAGAAGAGGAAGAAATAGGAGAAGAAGCTCAGATCTAACAGAAAACGAAAGCTAATTAGTGTAACAGCAGCACCATCGCTAACCAGTGAGAGCTCAAGCAACCATAGCAAACATTTCATCCACATTGTCAGTTGTGGTGGGACTTTGTTCCCCAGATGTCCAGTAATTGGCCAAAAGCCCCGCTGGAACATTCATCAGGAACCAGCCGTCCTTTCTCACAGGACCCAGAAACACTTAGCAAAAAGAGATTTATGCCTAAAATAAACAATTCATAATATTATATTATATTCCAAGCACAGAACATGAAATTCACAGTTCATTATGAGAAAATGTTTGCTTTGAGTCATGTAAATGCCACTTGAATGGCAAAAATCATCCAAAGAAGTTAAAAAAAGAAAAAAAAATCATAGTTTGACTCACAAAGAAAAAAAACCTGCTTAAAAAAGCTTGACTCATGTTCTGTGGTCTAAAAGACAAACTATGAGTAAAGCTCACCAATGATGTGAGGGGATGTCTCGTTCTCCTCGATAACAATGTGCCGGGCTCCCATCGGGATGTCGAACATTTTAAACATTCCTAATAAGGCAAAAAGACAAAGGAACGCGGCACAGTTCAGCAGGGCGTCACAAGTGCAGACGAAGAGTTATAAAAACCGGGACAAGACGGGTGTGGAAAGATTGATCTCTGCTTGGTTGACAGGCACCGTTCTTTTTGGGCGTCTTGGTGAGCGTGAGCTTCACGGTACGACAGTGGGAGTTGTCCCCCTCACAAACGCCACATTTGTCCTCCTCCTTGTACGAGCCGACCTCCTTGTCGCAGCCTACATGCTGTGTGTGTGTGTGTGTGTGAGAGAGAGAGAGAAACAGGTGGGTCAATTCCATCAACCTAAAGCCGAGGCCCGAAAATTACACAACGCTGGGTAAATCGTGCCATGAGAAAAGGCTGCAGACATCTGGTTTTTTTCTTTTTTCTTTTTTTTTTTAAGCCTGATGATGAAGCATATTGGAAGCGTCCCCAGACATAGCAGGATTCTAGCCAAAACACAGAGCAGCTGTCCTGCAGTCATAAAACTCAACTTTTATGTTCAAGGTGAAGACGGAGAGCAAATCCTGTCTTTGTGGTTTCGTGCTCAGCAACTTTTCCATCAAATCAATACGGGAAGATTTGGGTTTTTTTTTTTTTTTTAAAGGAAACTCTGATATTATGATTTAGTCTATGGAGTTTAAGATGATGATGTGTGATATTTTGCTCAAACTATCTTTGGTTTATTAACACTTCATTGAGCGTAGGTGCGGAATTTAAAAAATGACCAAGGATTGCCATCCTGATGCATGGTGGGTTAATGTTATTTATGTATCTGGGAAGATTTAATTATTCAAAAACAGAAGTAAATATAAAAATAAAATGAAACTTTATCAGAAAAAAATCCCAGGGAATTTATATATGTTAAAAATATAATATTAAACATATTGGTATTTTCTTCCTAGTTTTATTATTGTGTTTATTCCCACCAGAAACAGCAACCTTTTCATGTATTTGGACAGTAACACAAAAACATTTATAAAAGTAGCAAAAATCACATTATCTTGTGAATCTGCTTGCACATTTGTCAAACTATAAAAGACTAAGTCTGTATTTTCTCATATATTACTCCTCAAAGTTCATGTGATCATGCTCGACCTGGAAACACAGAGACATACCAGACACTCTCCTCGTGCGCACACGCTGAAAGGGTCCGAGTAGCTGCAGCGGGTCCCGTCGTGCATCACCTGGTTCATGAACACCACCTCTCCCGTCTCCTTTGATTTGCAGCTCAGCTCACACTTTCGGGCCTCTGGCCAGAAAAAAAGAAAAGAAAAGAAAAAAAACCCCAGCCAGGTTTTCCACAGAGTCTGACGTCGATCTGGTTGTGCTGCATTGGGAGGAAGCTCCCAGCTCACCATCCGGGTGCTCATAGGGTATCCAGGTGTGCTTGACGTTGTTGTGGTACTTGTTGCTCCTCTGGATGCACTGCTGAGCCCGGAAATCCTCATAGGGACCGGCGCACTCCTCCGTGTTACACATCTGGTAGTCGAAGGACGAGCCGGGACAGTCTCGACCCCCATAGGCCGGCCTTAACATTGGACAGATACAATGAGACTGGTTTAGGGGGTATTTTTTCTCTAAAACTCAAAGACTAACTTAGTAAAGTTTTTTTTTTTTTTTTAACCATTTAGCAGTAGCCAAGCAACGGCGCAGTTAATTACTGCTGAGATATCTTCAGACTCCAAGCAGAGTTCATTTCAGTTGTTTCAGTGGGTTTTTACACTGCAGGACTGAGTCGGTGCTGTCAGGCCTAATCAGTTAGGACAACTCTAATGATCTAAATGTGTTCACATCCAAGAAAATAACCTCTTCTGACAGGAAACAGCACTCATGCTATCAGGTATTCACGCAACAAATGAAGGAGAGCAGCTGAAAGGACATTTATAAGCAAGGATCTGCTTTCTTGGGAGATTTTTGACTGTCAATCATTTATATCTAACAATGTATTAGTGGAAATGTATGATCATGAAACTGCTACGACTATCAAACCCCCCCTTTTCATTTGACTTTATTTATTTTATATAGTTCTACAAACCAGCATAAATATAAAGCTTCCTAAATATCGGAAGCTGATTGTCAAAAGGTCATGACACTTCCAACCTCTCACCAAAACTGCACCACGGACAGCAAGGATGTGATGTTTCTGAGCCAACGTTGGATTCTCTGATCACAGGCTGTAAACAGGCCACCAGAGCACCAGAACAGCTGCAACGCAGAATACTGACTTCCTCCCTTCTGAAACATCTTCTGTGTCAACGTTTTTGCTGGCCGATGCTTGATGTTTACACGGGAGAGGAAGTGCGTGCTTAATGCACGTCAAACAGTCTCTCCAACAAGCCTAATTTCCCACAGATTGAGGTTGACAGAATAATGAAAACAGTTTGGGATTAATTATGAAAGCCAGCTTTTGTCATTCTTCTTGCTTTGGAGTAAAACTGTTGGGTGAAGTCAGAGCGTACAGGAGGCGAGGACAGATAGGATTCCAGCAGCTTCGGAAAAATAGGTTCGGAGCCACTCCCGGATCAGAACCTCTTCCAAATCTGCGTTGTCACTTTCACAGCATCACATCACCGAACACCCAGGCCGTGTAAACCAGGCCGGAAAGTTTTTCCCTGCTGACTCAGGACTCACGGAGGGTTGTTGCACTGCCGGCTGCGGGAGCGAACGCCGCCTCCGCACGTTCTGGAACAGGAGCCAAACTTTGACCAGGAACCCCAGCTCCCATCGTGTCCCTGAGGCTCTTGGCTGGATCTCCAAATGCAATGGCCCTTAAAGCACCACTGCAGTGATGAGCGACAGGAAAGAAAGTGACAGATAAATGAGGGTGACCTTTGCAGCCGTGTCGGTGTGTTTCACCCGGGCTCTGAAAAGCATTAGAGTCTGACGATGAAGGCTACCTTTCCTGGTGCACACTCTGTGCCATCCACTGGGGGGCCCTTTTTAGTTTTGCAGAAATACTGGTTGTCAGGGTGACTGCACCAAAGTTGCTTGCAGGGGTCATAAGTTCGGAACTAAATTAAAATTGAAGAGAGAGAGAGAGAGAGAGAGGAAAAAAAGATACCATCGTTACATATTCATCACATTCCTCAAAGAGTTACAGAATTGCCATGGGTGCAACCAAGCCCTTTTTTTTTTTCTTTGTTTATTTGATAATATAATTCTTGACTTACAGCGGTGCACATTTTATAACCGACGCCAAAATCAAAGCGGCACTGCTCGTCCATGGAGTAGTTTATCCCAGGGAGTTCGGGCAGCTTCGGCCACTTGTGCTCGAAGGGATCATCCAGCAGACAGTCATAGGAGCTGGGGAAAAAAGAAGAAAAAACATCAGTTAATCATCTAATCAATAGCCAACCGCATTTAATGATCCGCACGGAGAAATAAATCCATTTGTTGACGAGAGAGAATGTCAAGGGTTAAGAACACATCATACTGGATGTATCGATTGAGCTCCTGTTTGCTGCAACGTGACCAGTGATAGCGATGGAAAGCTGCTTGAACGAGGGGAGCCATGATGCTGCCCATGCTGGTCTCATCAGCGCAGCGGTTGCCCTGGCCGTCGTGCTCCATGCCTAGCCTGGTGAGATCCAAAAAAAAAAAAAAAAGTTTATTTGAGAGGAGGAACACGAAATCAGAGAACATACAGACCAGAAATAAAAGCACTAACGGCTAACCCTCCTCATACCGATACAGCGGGAGAAGGATTGAAAATCAATAAGCCACATCAAAGGTAAAGGAGTTGACTTTTTAAAGAATAATCTATATTTGTATTGACTTAAAAAAACAAAACAAGATGAAAAACAGCACAATTTCCCCGCAGATCCTTGAGACTCTGGAATTCCTTTACAGGCTATGTTCTGACATGGTTGAAAAATGTTGCTATGATCGTGGAATACGAAAATCAGTACACAACACGGATCGCAGGTTTATATTTTCAATCCTTAATTTGATGAGTTCAGACACCCATTGTTGTTGTCAGAAAGGGCCCGAGGGTCTGTTCACACAGCCAACACAATTTAAGTTGATTTATTCGCTCATGTGTGTCTTACTTGGGCCTGATTTATACCCTCAATTTAAAAAAAAAACCCTACATAAGGCGAGAGTGTTAGAGTCAGATTTGAGATTTATGGCTGCGTGTCTTTAGTCCAAGAAACAGAATTAACTGTGCTTTACAGAAAATTTACAACTGACAGGTAGTTTTTCACAAAAATCTGGTCTAGTGTAGGTCAGGCGCACTTTTACAGTTCATTTATACTGTTGAAAAAGACTGCATAATGTTTATACTTTTGTTTCCCATTCTTTAGAGCAAGCAATTGTGACAATTTAGAATCCCTCTAAGATGAATTAAGTCATTTATTTTTGTCTTTTGTGGACACTAATTCATGTAACACATTTTAACTCAAACCTAAAACCATTTCTAACCTCAACCTTAAAACCGTCATTCCTCCAACAGTCCTTTAAAAAGGACTGTTTAAGAACACAGACTATAAAACATGTGTTTTTTTACAATTTCAATAGTCTCGAATGCATCAATTTTCTGACCAAACGAAGAAAAAAAATCCCCCCCCCGCCCAACTTCAGCTTTTTACACAGGCTGATTAAGGAGCCTCGGGGAGAAAACCTGCTGTGTTACAGAAGACGTCCGAGAATGAATATGGGGGCTGAATTTCACTTCTCTGTGGTGATTTTGCCATGGTTAGTTCTTTACACGGACCCGGAAATGCAGCCTGGAGAACTAATGAGGACGGTCCACATTAACTTGCTATCAAAGTAGACTTAAACAGTGATTTTCTGCTTCTTTGAAGCCACATCTCTTTATACAGTTTCTTCCTAATGGCACAAAACTGAGGTTTACTGAAGTCTTCAACAGTCTAGTTTCTTTAGCGCCTGTAGCATCAGTGCATGACATGAATGTGCTTGGATAGACACGCCTACAAGGAGAGGGTTACAGAGAGAGATGGCTCTGTCATCCCTGTTTTTTAATTAATCCTGAAGGATTGAGACCAGAATATCAAGACTGCAACTGAACTTTACTCGAGCATTTGGAAGCTGCGCTCTAAGGGCTGCAGAAGCTGCGGTTCGGGTAATTGCAGGAGGAAAATGAAGGGCACAGCTCCGTTTCTAAGACAGAACAATGCGATTTTCATGGTGTGACCAATGCAACTGCTGCTTAGAATAACTTTTACAATGCACTGATAAAGGTCATGTGTGACTTGAGACCAGGGCCTAAAAATGATGTTTTCTTAAAGTAGTCATTTGGTGATTTGCAGGCGATGCAGAAATGGAAATCATAACCAGAGCAAAGAGGAGTAAAGACAGTCTGAAAGTCAACATGTGGTAGAAGAGCATGAAGCACTGAACCCTGAGGTACACCCAAGGGTGCAAACGTGGCTGGTCATGTCTGGGTGCTGTTGTTAGGCAGACGTCAGCTAGCAATGTTTTAAATAGGTCACTCAAGATGAGCTAGGTTCTCAGAAAAAATTCAACAGCTGGCGTTGATGGCAGGAAAAAAAAGACAAGAGATAAGTCAGAAAGCATGGTATATGTAGAGGCTGTTAAAGCATTTGTCAGGCTGGAGAAGACAGCAGCAATAAGCACTAAGGGTTTTGTCGCTTATATCACAGCCACCATTCAATATGCTTATGTACCTTTATAAGAGGGCAGCTCTTTCTCTTATTAAGAATGTAAGATTAAGATTCTTTTCGGATCTGAAATGGAGTGCAGTATATTATCTGTGAAAGAACATATAAAGAGCTTCATTAAAGAAGGAGATAGCACCAGGTAACCTGAATGTCTGTGGGATAATCATTTGCAGGGTTTGAAGATTCTTCCCGAAGGGCTGTGAGAGTATAACAATGAAAGTTAATAACTGTTTTAACATGAAAAATGAGTGTCTTTCTCCTCAGATTGTCTCTTCTTTGATTATAAACTATCCCCTTCACTGGCCTAATAAGCAATCAGTTCCACAGAATAACCAATTGTTACTGCACAAAGAGCTCTGAGAACTCTGTTTATTGGTTCCTGTAGAACCTTTCCCTGTATGCTAGACATATGTACTGTGATTCAGCTGTTTCCTCAATAACAAAGATGCATTCAGCCAAGACAAACCCTCAGTTCTCCTTCAATTTTGGATTTGGATTGGGCTGCAAAACGGTCAGCGTCACTGCAGGAAGAAAAACTGGGAGACACTGGCGGCGCTTTCATCACAGCGCCGTTACTTACACATGGCCGGTTTCATGAGCAACCACAAAGGCAGAGGAAAAGCCGTCCTCGTGGTTCAGAGTGCAACTCCTCAGCGGGTGGCACATCCCTGTCACTGGAGCGTAACCTAGGCAACAGAAAAGAACCACACAGCTCAAATCATCGCGTTTGGCATTGCTGAATGTACAGCTCTATGATGTGATTGCCATCGTGTGAAAGGCCTCAGTCTTCTCTGTTTATCCAGCTGGAATGATTGCTCTCTAATGGTGTATGAAAAGTACACTTTCACACTGTTTTGATTTTAAAATAGGTTTTCAGGTTAGTCTCGTCTTTTGAAAGGCAAAAGTGCAGGGGTGAAGGTGGGCATTCTCGGACTTCCAAGACAGTGAAAAGGCTTCTATTGAGCCAATAAAAAATAGAAAATATGAAATCTAAATCCCTCAAGGAGACAGATTGGTCCTGTTTAATGCTTTAAAAAGGTAAAATATTCAAGTGTAAAGGTGTGAAGTCAATAAAAATAAACTTAACAGAAAGTAATAATGCTAATGCTAATAACGCTAACCTGAAAAACACTGTAGTGAGAGTATAAATTTATGCTGAGGATGACTTCTGAAAAAAAGTATAACCAGATCAGGGGTGGGCCTGGGGGCCACATGTGGCCCGAGTAACTATTTCATCTAGTCTGCATAACATTCACAATCATTTTTCCAAAAGCCACATTTAGAGGTTTGTCAGGTTGATTGGCTAGAAAATCAAACATCATTAAGGGCTTCATGTACTATTGACTGGGAAAATATTTTAGAGAGCCTGTAAATTGGTCCAACTCAAGATGGATGATGAAGTTTGATTTGTAGTCAACCTCTTGATTCATTTTTCGGGCCGTTCATCAGGAAACCCAATGTGGCCCTTCAGGCAAAATAACTGCCCTCCCCTGGTCTAGATCAACAGCCTGTTTGAGGTTTCCCGGTGGAGTCTTGCCCTGCAAAGCAACATTTCACCAAATTTCAAGCAAAGCACAAACACGAAACAGGACTCGATCAAGAGGTGTGCAGCAACTCAGATTAGTGCATTTGGTTTGGTTCAGAATGATGCTGGTTTCAACCTCTTTCTTGTTGGAAACTTTTATTTAACTTTCATGCTTTCTGATGTGCAGAAGGCCTTTTTGGCATGCAGGTAAAAAAAAGAAAATAAAGCAGCAAATGCAGCAGCCAGGCAGCCATCTGACACTGACACTAACATGAGGTTATTGTGTTGGTGTTGAAAAGAGAAACTCTTCAAAAAGCCAAGTCAGCGGCAGCAGAACGGAGGTTTTCTTTGTTTAGGTTTTTATCTTATTCCTCCGGTGTGATTCAGATGGGTGGTTGTCAGTGATGATGACAGAACATAACAGCAGGGGAAGCGTGACCGGTAAAGGCAGCCAGAGGGGAAACTGTTTTTATTTGAAGCTTTGCACATGGAAGCAACGTGTTGTGAAAGCAAAAGCAGCAGTGACAAGACATCAGTTTCCTTACTGCCGATGTATGGAGGCAGGAAGAAACTCGTGAAAATTATTTAACAAGCTGACTTTCATCAGGGTACGGAGGAAGTAATTATGGGTAAAACGCTTTTGACAGTAAAATGAACAATAAACCAGTCAAAGGAGCTATCCTACTGATAACCGTGGCACTTTTTTTAGGCAATTGATGCAAATATTACAGCACATTTGACAGTCCCTACACACATCCTCTTAAAATGTATTTAACTTACACACAATAGAAATCAGAAATGTAACAGGTTGCTTCATGACAAGACAGAGTCATACCGGTAGGTCAAGTTAGTATTGCCTGTTCCATTCAGCTCTGGCACCTGTCAGACTTAGCGTATCCATCCATCCATCCATCTATTCACCCACCCATCCATCCGTTTAGCTATCTATCTTCTACCACTTCATGTGCCGCGAGGGCAGCAGCCTAAGCAAAGAAGGGACTTTCCTCTCCCCAGCTACTTAGTCCAGCTCTTCCGGGGGGGTCCCCAAGTGTTCCCAGGCCAGCCAAGCGACAACCCTCCAGCATGTCCTGGGTGATCCCAGGGGCCTTCTACCAAAGGGACAGGCCCTGAACACCTCACTAGGGAGATCACCTTAATCAGGTGTACGAGCCACCTCATCTGGCTTTTCTTCACGCGAAGGAGCAGCAGCTCTGAGCTCCTCCCGGAGGACAGAGCTTCTCACCCTCTCTCTAAGGGAAAGTCCAAGCACCCTACGGCAGAAAATCATTTTAGCAGCTTGTACCAGCGAACTTGTTCTTTCGGTCACTACTCAAAGCTCGTGACCATAGGTTGGGTTAGGATCAACGATCGACGAGCAAATCGAGAGCTTTTCCTTTCGGCTCAGCTGCTCACTGACCCGGGGAAGGCACTCCACCTTTTTCCGGCTGAGAACCACTGCCTAAGATTTGGAGGTGCTGATTCTCATCCCAGCCGCCTCACACTCGGCTGCGAACCGATCCAGCGAGAGCTGGAGGTCACAGACTTAGACCAACAGGACCGCATGTTCAATTCAATAACGTGCTACAAACATCCATCCATCCCATCCATTATCCTACCCACTTTATACCCTGTGGTGTCGCGGGGCGTGCTACAAACAAACAAGTAAAAATCAACTCTTGATTTACTGTCTTCGGAGCTGTCAACATGCGAAACAGTTTTGGAACAATGCAGATTCTGTGTTTAAATCAGTCTTTTATGTAGTGTTTTTCCCAAGCTTAAGTAATTTTTTTTCTTACCGCATTTCCCCTCACAACCAAAAACATGCTATTTTAATTTCCAGTAGTTCAATAGTTCTGTCAGCATTTAATGTTGTTCATTAATTCATCTGGAAATAGCTAACGTGTTAGCACATGTTGCGTGAGCTCTACTTCTCGAGATCAATTTGTGAATCTAATAAATAAAGCCAGCGTCCACAGGTGACATTCTCTGGTTTTTCAAATCTCTCCTAGACAGTGATTTGTTTACCGTCACTATGGAAACAGCCATTGTTCAAACAGTTTCTCACGGGGAGTAGATCTGTAGCTGTGGAAAACTTGCTGTCAGCTCTCAAACCAGTGCGTAATTCATATTTCTCCTTCATTTGCTCTGCATTTGCTCTGTTAACCGCATGGATTTTCATCAGATTATCACAGAGCCACAATATTTGTATTCGGATATAGATTCTACAAACCCAACGCAAAACGCTGACAAGGGAGTGTGATGCCTGCTCGTGACCCCGAGTCGCAACACAGGGCCCACCCTGGCATAGCACCGGATGCCATAGAAACCAGGTTTGTTATGACGACAACAAACAGCAACCATGGCAACAACGGAAGGTGTGACAAGAAAGCCAGGTAGCCTCAGGTCCACTTCTAGACATGACACTTTTGCTTTAAAAGTTAAAAATATACATAGGTGAAACGCGAGATATTGAACTTGAGAACAGAGGTTCAGTGTCATTCGGTCCGCTGTCTGCAGAGCTCAGGCTGCTCGCCTCAGTTTTTTCTATGGAAAGGCTGAAAAATAAACACACCTGACCTGACATGCATGGGGCAGAAGTCTGGCTGACTGCATACATGTGTTATTACGATTAGAAGCTAATCCACTCAGAGTTTGTGAAGAGGTTCATACTGAGCTTCACAAAACTTCAGCGAAATTACCTAATAAAATTACTAGCGGTGACATTTCTGCTTTTCACTACATGCCAAAAAAACTTCAACAGTCCCAATTTCTTTCAAATCCAGGGGGGGCATCAATGTCGTGTCAGCAAGGCTTTGGAAAGATAATTCCCCTCTAGTAAGGTCAGGAAGAGCGGAATTGGCTTTTTGATCTCCGCCGAAGCGTCCGCTTTCAAGTTTCCATCGGCCTTACCTGGGCAAGACCTGACGCCAGCCCCTTTCTGAATGGGAGCAGATATCAGCACTCAGTCTGCACAGTCCTCGATCGAGAAAAATACAGTACCTTGCATACCTGCGGGACCAAAATCTTGCCTTGTGAGGAAGATGGCATGGTCATGGTACTCAGCGTGCTCCGGGTCGCGCCGCTGCTGCGTGTTGGCCCATCGACACACCTGCTCCAGGCTGCGAGATGGGTTACCACGCTCAATCAGGCTGATGGACTAAAAAAACACACCAGGAAGAAATCATTTCAGTTTCTAAAAAATATCTGTTTTGTACTACAGGTGATAGAATGACAGATGATTGCTTCATGTGACATTTAGTGGCGTCGTTAAGTGGATATTCTGCAAGAATTAAGTACCTGAAAGCCTAGAAAAGAAACATTGACAGCTACATCCCACAGAGAAGTACCTGCATCAATATTTAAATAAATAATGTGACTTGAGAGCGATTGACAATAATAATTAGACGTTCCATACACTGATAACATGCAGGCTATATTACAGTATTTTATAATGCAGGAACATTTTCCATGAATAGCTAGTTTCTGTGTAGGTTCTCAGTCATCCAGGTCACAGTTATCCGAAAATAGACTTTGTGTTCATCTGGACTTTTCAATTTTCTTTTTGAAAAACGTTTCGCCTTTTATCCAAAAGGCTTCATCAGTTCTGACCAGGCTGGAGCAGAACGCGAAGATATAGCCCTTGTGGACCATAGTCCAGATGAACACAAAGTCTATTTTCAAATAACTACCGGTAGTTTCATTTTATCTTTTGAAGATTAAAAAAAAAATGTTTTTATTTAAGTTTTCTCAGGATTTTACAACCTAACCAAGTGTTTTCTTTTTCAATGTCATATTTTAGTATGAACTGCTGTTATAGTGTCACACAATATTTGTTCATTACTCCATTTCAAGAGGTTTTTTTTGTTGTTGTTGTTTTGTTGTCTTAGTGTGTAGCTTTCAAAAAAAATCCTACAATTAGACAGAATGGGTCCGACACTTTACAAGGCTGCACATTAGATACTGTGAATTTTTCTTTTTTCATAATGATGCAAAGGTGACTAACGAGACGCATGTTGCACTTGAGTGCCTATTTTTAGCAACTGTTACAAAACAAATCTGATGCACGTGATGCACAGTTAATGTATGTGTTGTAACTACACGTTTAATTAGTGCTGACAAGCTGCTCAGCATGCCTCCACTGTGATGTTGTCATTACTGAAATTATCTATTTGACAGGTTTCTGACATAAAGTTGATGAGAACTATAATTATAGATATTAGGATTGTGCTTCCAGTTCTTCCTTCCATGCTGTTAGGGAAGCTGCTGTTATTTAAATACATAATTTACTGAGTCATGATCAAGATTCCCTTGAAATTTCTGTCCTTCCTTATTAAGTTTATATTATGATACAGGAAATTAAAGCTCTGGAGCTGCTGAGTTTGTTTTGTTACCTTAGGCATTAAAAAACAAATTAGAGATTCCTCGACACACACCTTCTTCAAAAAAGCCCTCAAGAGCCACCTTTTGAATATAGCCTCCAAATAATCTGTTCAACCTTTTCTTTCATATTATCATTAATACAATTAGCTTCCTCTTACTTTCTGCCCAGTCACATGACATGAAAAGCACACCTTATTTGCCTAGGACACAAATGGAAAATAAAAAAAAAAATGCTCAGAGATACTGACAAGTACCCTAGCCACTTTCGAGCCTTCATCATCATCTTCAGGGAGGCTCCCCGGTTTACATGACAGCAGGATTTCACACATGACCTCACCTGTCGGTAGCCAACCATTATCATTCGGACGAGACAATGTTGATGTTGTCCC
>CAAE01014750.1:14314-44272 GCA_000180735.1 Tetraodon nigroviridis | reverse complement strand
CAAGGATCTCTCTATTCGACATTATTTCCCATGTTATAAAAGTTAGTTCCAAGTGCGAGTCCAGGGTTCCCCGTGTTCAAGTCATCACCTACCAAGTCTGAGTCATCCTCACACCGAGGGACAATTCACAGACTTAAAACAATATAATTTTTCTGGACTGTGGTGTAGGGGGTGAGGGGGGAGTGGGGCACTGGAGTGATTCCACACAGTGAACATGTCAGCTCTGTACAGAAAGAGCCAGCAGTGGGAATCAAGCCTAGAACCTTTTTGCTACAAGGCGCCTGACGCAGCCAGCGTGTAAACGAGGCTTAAAAATCTCCAAGCTGCCGACTTTGCAGATTCCATTCCCAAAGCGTTCTTGGTCGCTTTCATTCAGCCCGGAATCAATAAGACATTGGCAAATCTCCAACTCAAATCCCGTTACACAATAGTGACCCAGAAATGTGCTGCTGGGGTTCATAATAATGCTGTGGAATGTCAATATTTAACCCAGGGACAATCAGAGACCACATTTTCCAAAGAGCAGTTTCCACCAGTGTTGCTGAATAAACGCAACACAGAAGGGAGAATATTTCTTTTTCTGTAACTCAGTGAGCAGTTAAGTGGGAGCTTGTTGAGTGGTTGGATCCAGTAAAAGCCAATGCTGAAGTACTCAATTTGTTCTCAGCAGACCGCATTCGTTCTGTCAGGACTATCGCTATCGTAATTCATTCTAATAACGCACCTTCGTCTTCCCCAGCGGTCTAATTTCTTTCTCACCCTGGAAATTGCAGTTGAGCTTCTCCTATAATTTTCTACATAGTTGAAATCTGTTTAATGGTTAATTACGGCTACAAAAAGGAAAGGACCCCTGTAGAGGGTTTTAAAAAAGGAAGCATAGAATAAGAGGTTTTTTTTATTCTTGTAGGAGGAAAACAAACTCAGCCAAATACTTTCAGGCCGTCAAATGCTTCAATTAGTCATTGGTCAATTTAACATGAATTTAGAGACCATGTGATAGAGTTCCTCTTTTGCTTAAAAATTTTAAGTTGGTGTCTTTAGCTGCTTTTTTACCTTAATTATTGAAAAATTACAAAGGATGGAGGACACAAATGACACAATTAGACAAACAATGGTTACATTTTTTTCATCTTAAAAATAATCAAGAGGCTTGTGTATTCATGGTCCTTCTCATTTGTCTTTTGTCTTCTTTTTGTCGAAAATGAACTGTGAAAAACAAAAGATCAGGACTGCAGTCTTTATCGCAAATTGAAGAACTGACTATTTAAAGGGGGCTACATTCCGTGGTTTTTAGCTGCCTAAAGGCCAGGGTCAGGCCAACTGTCGCTGTCAGAAAAAGTGCAGCCATATCCGGCAGTTTACTAAATGCTGAGGTTTAATTTTGGGTCATAAATGGTCAACGCTGCTGTGAAAGGCAGCAGCATAGCAAACCAAAACTCTGAATTACATGGCTGCTGCTGACGCTGGTAAAAACATATGTGCACCAATTCAGAGCAGGGAAGCCTGTATGGCCTTTAGATTAAATGATAAACAGACTTTTCATCTGTTTCTGATGGAAGGTTTTGAGCCTGTGATGGACCATTTGAACAAACAGACCCCCACAAGTCTAATTTTTGCCATCTGCTTGATTGTATCTCATAAAACTCTGCTGCTTCTTTGCTTGTTACCTAACTCGATTTCTTAATTTGCTTACCGATCTCAGCTTGTGAGGTGATTTGTTTTCAGCTGAGTGGTCTGACTGATGAGCAAATTCAAAAAATAACCCACTGCAAGCAGCATTACGAACATTTCATTTTCACAGAGCGTTAAACATCTCCTCTCCAAGCGAGATAATAACTCGCCAAACTTGACGTTCCACTTCCGAGACTCAGTCGTTCGGTTGGAAGAAGTGCACAGTTTTCTGTGAAAACTGCTGGGTACACATGCTGTTTGCACCTGTTTCCAAAGAACTGGTGGCAAATTGTGTGACAAACAACTTGCAACCGTATTGCTCAATCAGAAGCCGTATAAGGCTGACAAAAACAGGTAATAAAAGGAAAAGAAAATTCTGCAAATTGTCTACCACACTGAATAAAGGCCAGTGCACAATGCTGGCATTATTCAACTGAAAAACTGTGACAGTGTCCAATTATTTTTTTAAAAAAAGGGGTTTTTTTTAGGCTCTCTTTTGGAAGATTCAGACATGACAATTGCAAGAATGCGACGCATTCTCTAGGTGAAAACTGCAGCTGTGCAGGACAAAACCTCCATCACAGATCCACAGACAGACAGACAGACAGACAGACAGACGGATGGACAGCCGTGACTCAGGGTCAACTTTGCTCTGGTACGAAAAATTGCCACCGAGGCATTTAGGCAAATATTCTATACACAGAAGCCTATTCAGGTGAATCGATGCTGCAAAAATGTTTGGGTGACCCCAAGTTCAGCCACATTTATTAGGATCTCAGATTCCTGAAGTGACCCATATTGCCGTGTTTATGTTAGAGCGCAAACAGTGAAGCCGTTGCGAAAAAGAGGGCCAGGTTAGATAATAGTTCCCCAAAGGTTCAACGAGGACTCTTTAAACACTTAAGAAAGTTGAGCTCTAATTCCCCGACAGGAGTTTTAAGATGGACCGAGGCAGAATAATAACAAACCCGGGGAAGGAAAGAGGGGCTTGATTTAGCTGGAAACGTCTGTTGTGGCTAGAAACAAGAGCTGCAGCTGCTGTTTAGGTGTCTCTGGCTTGTGTACAGCATCACATCAGCATGGACTTAAACTTGGTGTGCGCTCCAACAACGCAGCCATTGTGCAGCAGGCACCTCGGCAGGCACCTTGGCTCCGCGCAGACAGGATGTCCAGTAATCAATCCCTCGGGGAGAGTTTCTCCAGGTGGTACTGCGCAGTCTGCAGCCGCCGAGCAGGGATTCAGAGGGGATTTCAACGGGCAGAGTTCTTCCAGACACGGCAAGCCTGTAGCTTACGACTGCAACAAAGACTTTAGACCCTGACTTGGTGAAACCTCCTCCGTTTCTCCTCGCACACTTTGCCTGCCGAACATGTATGACAATATTCTCGATTTCATTTTCAAAACCGTAGCAATTTTATCCCCAGGTACACAACACAAATTGCCTCTTCCAAGCAGAGTCTCTGAGCCCCTCGACACCTACAGCGGAAGCAGCAATCAAAAACAGAGGACACTGCCGCAGAGGATTTAGTCATTAAGGGGGAAACATGTCTGTGTGAACCTAATAGAATATTTAAACACATCCTTTCACATAGGCAGAACTTATGGATGTGGCGCGCGGGCGGACTTCTGGCACTGGTTTACACAACTGCCACAAACAAGCTCCAGCTCAACTTTCTAATTGGTCTAGTGCAGCTAATCAGACCACCACGCAGGGTCCAAATGGTAACTGTTACAGAGTGAAACCAGCACCCTGCGAAAATCTGACTCGGGGGGATTTGGGCCCAGTAAGCAGATTATGGTGGAAGGAGCTGGTGGAACCCGTAATGAATGACCTGAGAGTTTCATTTTCCCCCCCTTATTTCTTATCAATAATCCATAAACAGCTATAGAAAGCAGGGTCCTGAGTGGCTTTGCCGGGTGTGACAGGGCAGAGAGGAATAATAGCACCCCTGGTACACACTACAGAGCAATCAAAAGGCCACCAAACTTATTATTTAACGCATAAAAAGGTTTTTCAATGACCTACATATCAATATTCCTCTTTTACTATTCACCAGATAAATCATGGAATATGTGTGGACAATTTTATGGCACTTTAATGACAACTCATCAAAGAATTAACACATTATTCAGCTCATAACTCTTTCCCGACAAGAACGATTAGTCGCACCCGTGGATACGTCACATATGGCACCAAAGTAGATGGTAATTATCGTGTTGTATGCAAAGCCCTGAGCAGACTTACAATGTTCATGAGTGTGAGGACGTAGTTCTGCACGTGCTCCTTGCCGTGAAAGCGCACCACGGAGTCGTCCACAGCCAGCAGCACCTCGATGTTGTAGTCGTCCGTCTTCGCGTGCCTCCTCTTCCGCTCGGACTCGGACAGTTTGTGTTCCAAGAGATCCAGAGTTGTGGGAAGGTTTGCAATCCCGAAATCGGCAACTGCAAATACACAGTCAGCGAAGAAGCAAGAAAATGGGTTTATGGGAATTTAACATGTCTCCTTTTTCTTCATTTTAAAGCTTTTGTGGCATAAGTTTTAGTGGCGGGTAGGATAAATAAAATGTGATATTTGCATTAAAATACATTGATAATTTGCTTTGATAAACTCTGAAATTTACATAATCTTCTTTAGTGACATTTTAGTGGACAAAGTTTATTGTTGTTTAAACTTAATTACAGACATAATGGCAGCTCCAGTGGTATCTTTTAGTAAAAAAACTGGCATCTGTACTACTTTATCAAAAGGTTGAATATCAAAAACTGGTTTGGAAGGAAAAAATGAGATATGTCACTTGTGGTTGATGAATGAAAAATAAAGCATAGATCTGTTTCATGTCCAGTCCAGCTGCTCCAATACAGCTGCTGGATTTATCAGTGCGTTTAGCAAGAACCGCCTCTTTTGTTGCAGTTGCTGTGCGCTGCAGAGTTTTAGCACCCTTCCAGGAGCTGTAAAGGGGGCAGTTTCCATTTGCTTACTTTAAACATGAACATAATTGAACAGACGGGAGTACTGAAAAAAAAGGTACTTCCTTTAAAAAAAGGGCCAAGTACCTGTAAAACAAGTTCCAATATTGGTGCTAATTTGGTGACTGACCCATGAGGTTTTGTGGCATTCACTGACCCAAACTGAAACCATCAGCTGTTCTTTGTTGATTTCTTAGTGTGCGTCGAGCTCTGGAGTCTATCCCGACAGACATCAGGTGACAGCATGTTGCACAGGTGGTTGGTTTGTCATCACAAAAACACACCATCGCTTGCATAGCCGGGAATTTAAAGTCACCAGTCAGCCCACAAGTGCTATCTTCCGCGCAGTGTTAATGCACGGTTACTTTCCAACTGCTCACACTAAAAGGATTCCATGGACAGTTCTCATATTGTAACGATACCAATTACACTTCGGTGCACTTGGGAATGTTTCTAAGGTATGTTTTTCTCTCTTACACAATGTCCATACAAGGTCATTGGCTGAATCCATTTCATCCTTTGAAAAGTTTTAGGCCACACAGAGGATGCGGCAAACCTGAATGCAGATTAAACAGCAAACAGAATTCGGGCCTCGCAGAGTTTTTAAATGTTAACTGGTAAACTGGTAACTGGTAAATTTCCACACTCACCTGACTACCCACCTAAACTATAATGTACATTATATGCATGGTGTCATGGATCAGTAAAACAGGGCTCTACTGTGTTACTGACTTTGGACTGTGTCAAAAATCCTGCACAGTCACGTACGGAACCACTGCAAACTAGCCAGGAGTCAAACCCAAAACTTTGGACTGCAAGTAACAACTCTACCACCATGGCAGCCCCTGAAAATAGCGTTACATTGAAGATTCAGGACATAAGCTACAATGGTCAACACTCTCTACTCAGCAAACAGGATGTTGATTCCTCCTACATTCAAAAGTTTGCTCCGGCAATAGGTTCTTGGCTCCTCTACTGAGGATAGATGGATGGATACAACACATAAACACAAAAACACACACACACACCACTGTACACGGTGCTTAACGTTCCCACTGACATCACTGAGTTTCATTCCCACCTTCATTGTGGAGGTCCTGCCTTTCCTGGCCCGTCTCCTTTTTGATGGGCTAACCTGCGGTACACCACGTGGACCCGCCCCTTCACTTCCACATCCTGCTGACCCTTCTCCAGGGGCTCGATGAAAAACTCCCCATTATCAGTCCGGATCAGACCTGACTGGAAAAAAAAAGATAGTTTCATATTAGTACCCCGTCCTTCTTCAAAGGGAATGGTAATTTTCCTGGAGCCACTAAATACATAGCATGCACAATCATTTGGAAAGAGAAAAGACACAAGGGACCGACACAGGTAAGCCTTTTAAAGCTTTCACCAAGATTTATTGAGTAAAACCAGGAATTAACAAAAAACGAAACTTGAGTATGGAGCAACTTTTAACTTAAACATGAACAATCCTAATCAGTACATCCACATCTCTAATCTAATACAGGGGTTACACATACATGTGATATATACGCAAATATATATGATATACTTTTTTTTTCAAGCTTTTTTGCCCTTGCAGTAGAAAATAAAGAAGTCATATTAATTTTGATGTTGGTGGAAAATGAATACACCTGCTGTGAAGGACATATTAGCTGCTAAAAGCTGTCTCCTAGGAACCCAATAATCTATACCCTCAGCAGCGCAGCAGCAATCTCGTTGCTTTCAGCCCAGTGTGAGCACAGACAGGAGATGTTCTTTTGCAAATGGGACTTTGTGTATGAGTGTACCAAAAGTTCCTTCACCTCACAATGATAAAGACTAAATTTAGTTTTAATGCAGGCAGAAAGATTGCCTTAGAACATACGTAATATGTGGCGTCTCTGCATTTTTTTCTGAACAAGCTCTGCTAACTGTCAGTGCCGAAGGTTCTCCCCAGGACTAAAACACTTGGTATTCTTTAAAGAAGATGGAGAATCTGACAGCCACATAAAAAAACACGTTTGTTTGCTGGAAAAAAGCAACCTCGGAGCCATTTTTGCAATTACAGAATTGGAGTTATTAAGGTTGCTGTTTCTTTGAATGTCAAAGCAAGTTAGCAGTGGTACATGACAGAACGCCATTTGTTCGCCGCTGCTTCCTCTTGCCTTTTTGAAAGAACATAGGCTAAAACCAGAAAATTGGTGGCAAATAGAACGGCGAGTCCCAGAACGACAGCTGCCAGAAACCAGCCCAAGTGGGATGATTACTTAACTCGAATTCCCTCCTCACCAATAAAAATCTGTTTAATAAAACAAAAGAATTATCAACAGGCCAAGGAAACAATGATCAAATTTTGGTGATGGTGATGGATTCCAGAGGAACATTGATCTTTGATCTTCCAAGAATCATAGGCCAAGATCAAAACGCAAGCAACAATTCACCGACACTACCCTGGTTCTGAATGAAACACATGTCCTGTCAGCTCGTGACAGATGTGACAGCCGGACAGAATGTAATAGCCTTTGTTTGTTAAACTTAGCAAGGAGAGACCGTCACAGCGCTTTCCTTACTGAGGAAGGAAACCTTTTAAGCCTATCATTACAGCCATAAAGAACACGCGCCAACATGCATTTGGCAACGACATGTGTATTTACAGCTGCAAAAGGAAATCTAAATTGGGAACAGCGAGGGGAGCATCATGCCAAAAACGAACCTCCAGGACACTGGACGAACAGCCGTGACAGTAAGAACAAAGTAAAATGAGAGAAATGAGAAATGTCTCGTAGGACGTGTTCGATGACTTGCTGGGCGACCTTTTTCTCTTCCAGAGGAGGGTGGGGAAGCGAAGCCGGATCTGCGTGCAGAGAAAGCAGCAGCAGCATCTGGAAGCGTCTACACGGCGGAAACTGACTGTACACACATCACACAAGTCTGAGCGGAGGCGCCAGCTTGCTGTCACAGCTGAGGGGAAGATGCAAAATCTTTCAAATCGCAAGTTTCCTAATAAATAAATACTTTTTTAATACTGACACAGCTGCCTTTAATGGAGAAAGTAGCTGACATGCAGGATATATGGCAAAAACTGCTGCTTTTACCTGTAACTGACAGGCACAGAAAGGGGGATTATTTATTAGTGAATACATTTAGGGGAGTATTCAAATGGAAACTATAAATTAAACATTCTCCAAGTCACTTCTCCATAAAACCCTGCAGGTTCTTTCTAGCACTGGCTAGTATCTGCAGAACGTCCTGTCACAGTGTTTTTAGCTGCTTATTAGCCTCAGCTGTGCTTAGCCTTTAGTTCTAAAATGCAAATGTGCACACGTGTACATCTGCTGCAGATTTTCCTTTGAAATAATGAATAACAGGCTCTCTGACTGATTCATTAAAAAAATCTCTGAGATCAGTGCAAGGTAGCGTCCGACAATGTCAAAGAAAAACCAAATGGAGTAGCGAAACCTTACGCTCACCCGGGCACTAAATTCCACACATCAGTAAAAGCAGCTTTGAAGACGGGTATTCACTCGATAATTTCAGACTTTTTTTTCCCCTTTAGTTTGAATCCTGGATGGAACCAGTCACCTGCAGAGCAGAATGGGGATCAAATGATGATGATGAGAAGAAGAAGAAGACGCTGCTGAAGCGGTTATTCAAAGAGCAAACCTAGTACTATCAAAAATAAAGAAAAAACCTAGGATTTACCCTAGCAATGTGTTTTCTAGTCCTGAATTTAGAGTGATGGAATTGTCTAAAACGTTGGAGCAGTAGCATGTTTCAAAATGTCCTGGCTTAATCGGTGAGAGGTTAAAAAATATCAGACCTTCTGTAAACATTGAAAAGGAATAAAGAGAAAAAGGATTTCTTTTATTTTTCTCAAAACAAGAGAGTTTCCACTTTGGCCTAATGGTTTGTGGTCTTTATGATTCAACGATGTTTAGTTCAGATCATGTGAACTGCCGTTCTAAATCTCCTTGAGTCTTGTTACTTTTTTTACTCGTGTTTTTTTCTAACAGTGGCCAGGCATCTCTTTAATTGCTGAAAATTGCATTTCAACTGTAAAAATTAATCTTGAAAGGTGTCTGATAACTATAAATGTAATATAAAAACAGAAAACCACAGATCTACAGGCTGATAAAAGTTATCTTGTGCTGTGAAAGCTTTAAATTGCCATCGGGAGCTTTGGTTACAGTAATAGCACAGGGCTCACATGGCTCGTGGTGGTGGGGCCCGATGAGACAGCTTTTCAAGGGGCCTCCAAATTCTTGGAGGCACTTCTGTTTGTCGAATTCATTGCTGCCGTTTGGTGCATAAAGCAAACCTAAAACAGTCATAAACATGTATTCGCTGTAATTTTTTCTTTATACACGTAAATGTATAACAAATAGGAATAGCACAGAGCTGAAACCACGAGAGAGGGAGACAAAACCCTGCTTTTCTTTACGGGGTAGAGAAAATGTCACACTATATATAACTTTTTCCTAGAGTACCAGATGCCAAGAGGATGGGAGTTTAAGATTCTGTATGGAGGTGGTTTTTTTTCCATAGGATATGGGCGTACGTGACCTTATCTAAGATAGTAAATGGAAGGCCATGGCCCCTGGGTGGCTAAGAACATGTCCTTCATTGATTGGATGCAAAACAGGTCATTTCAATCCACTTGATCCAGACATAACGCGAAATAACCATGTTAGGCTCTAAAAACAAATCTGTTATTATCATTAGATAAGGAGCTCTATAGATCTGGTCCTGTTCTGTTAAGAAATCCTGAAGGCAACAGACATTCCGGAAGATGCTCGACCAGGTGAGTGAACCATGTTCGGGGGGACGTTGGAAATAATGATGAGAGACAACGTCTGGAGGGTAGGGATTACAAACTGATTTCCTTTTCATCAGTTTTCACATCTCACAGTGCAGATTTCTAAAAGGGCAAGCACAGCTGCTGATCAAAAGGATGATTATAAGGAGGAAATATGAACTTGTAATCAATTTGTCTCTACAGGATACAGCAATAAAGGGAGACAATTCTGTTAATAAATCAAAATATTTAATTGGGCTGGGGAAAACATAGTAAAGTAGGGACAGCTAAGCATTAATAGAATTCTAAAAAACACCTCATTGAGTTATTTTTTAAAGGCATTTTATATCTACCAAATTTAGGGGACAAAAAGGGTTCCTAGTTTTATAGCTGATTTCTTTTTTTTTTTTTAATGATCACAGTGACCTTGACCCATTAGCTCAAAAACTGGTTTCATTGTGTCCCTTAAATGTCAGCTGACATTCGTGATGAAGAGCAATCTTCCTCGAATGAGATTACTGTAATGTCAACGCAAATGGCATTTCAGTGGTAACCGCAATCGTGGTACTGTTAGCATTAATAATGCCGTGATAACAATATTAATTATAATAAATAGATGTAGATGCTGCAACATGGCACACTTAGCCAGGAATTAGGACCATTATAATTCAATCTAATACACTAAATATACCTTATTTTATACTTTAAATCCAAAAGTTGGATACCCATTCTCCAGTCAAGGTAGGAGTCACTGTTGAGCAAGCTTTTGTCTCTTTGCGGGACTGTGTACCAGAACTGGAAATAAATACTCTTCCGTTCTCATGGATCTGCAGGCGATCATATCCCAAACCTGTGGCGGCTACAGCAGCACCAGCAGTGTTTAATAAGAGTTGCGAATATTGCGAATGCTGTTATCGACTTGCCTGTCTGTGGGAGAGCATCATTTATTATTTGTGTGGGAAAGTTAAAAGTAGTCTTTGGAAAACACAAAAACAGGGTTTGGTTTAGGTAGGTTGGCTTGAGTTATTTGGTTAAAATGTTTAGTCTAAGGTTAAGGCTGTGAAATGCATTCAGGTCATTGGGGGTCCTCATAAAGTATTACATACTGACATGGGCTTGCATGAGCGAGCGCAGAGAGCGTTGGTAACCTTACTAAAGCCATTGAAAATAAAGATTAAACTGGGCGGAATGAAGACACATTGATAGCCGAGTCACTGTCTTGCTCTGACAGAGTTATTTCATCTTCTGACTTTACCTTGACGCCAACGGAATGCTGGAAGACTAGAGAAGAGTGGAACACTGGACGGGAGCCAGCATTCTGCAGAATTCCAGCAATTCATGAATAGAACAATTTATGTGTGCATTTTCCATCTCTCGTGGATGGAAAACTGGCCCAAACCCCCACACCCACCACCAAGAACAGGCCAGTGGCTGTTGCTAGGTAGCTTTTACTCTTTTTAACTGATGGACACAGAAATAGCCCTCTTCCGACTGCGGTTATCCGGCACTCGTATTTCCATCACGCATGTAATTCAATCAGGCCGTCATCTGTGCTAATTCCCAACACATGAGGAGCTCTGGTATAATCATAGCCGTCACTCAAGGCTCTGCAACAATAGTTCTTGGTTTCCCAGCGCGCACAGCTGTTGCCATCGAGCAGGATTTACAGACAGGCGGGGAGACGTCGCTGCTCCTTACGTGACAACATGAAAATAAAAGGTCACTTCTGTTTACATCGTTCCTATTCTCAATGTGCAGAGGAGGCAGATGCAAATTCCGTATTCAATTTCACTTTTAGTGAAAGCATCCATGTCTCATGAGCTTGGAATGCCATAAAATATGTGTCCCTGGGCACATGGCAGCAGAGCAAGTTAACATGATCTCTTGCTGGTGAAGTCATATCTCATCGCAAGGGCGTCGTCATATGCGCTGCCTTGCTGCGAGACATGCAAATGAAAAAGCTCAAGGTGGGAAATCATCTCTAGAGGAGGGTTGGGTTGTGATAAATGCTCTTCAAGTTTAACCATTTTGTTGCCACATGCTACAGGAATAATAATAACACTAAAAAAGTGGCGTGACTCCGATGCCCATCAGCTACAATGCTCTAAAAGAACATCTGCCTGTTTTTTTGGGGAGGAAACATCTGTTTGAAGATACTGCGCTGTCAGTAAGGATGCAGCGCGGCGCTTCTCCGACATCTGTCCCGCATACGCTGACATGATTTGCGATCTTATTCTTTTTAAAACTGGGCCCTTTCATCGGAGAAGATCTCCTCGGTGTCCTTCCACATCAAGTAGCTCCTTAGACAAAATACATGGGCTACAAAGCATTCAGCACGCCTTTAGGTGCTCTGAAAACCCCCATAAACACACCGAGATGTCTATGTTTATGCTGGCTTTGATGCAGGGGCAGTCGTTTCAAAGACTTTGACTGCAACCTTTAAAGAAAGCGCTTTATGTCGTATTTTTCAGGGCAATCTAATGATTTTAGCTTGCTAACTGGGTAGCGACAGCAGGACTGGTCTCATAACAACACCTCCAATTCCCAAGCAAATTGGAGGTGTTGTTATGGTCTTGTCTGGAGAAAAGCCATGAAAAATCAACTCTCTATAAAACCAGGCAATTATCTCCAGGATTTGGAGCTCTAGTTTTTTTTCTCAAAAGAAGATTTACTGAATTTTATCGGGGGTGGAAACTACCTGCTACCGAAATATTTGACTGTTAGGTCATGGTTGTGTGTTCACCTTAGGAAGGCCACATAACATCAGGCAACAAAGCAGTCAGCCCTTGTCGGCTTGAGCCGTCGGATATCTTCTTTCTCCTTCAATGATCAGTTGACTGAACTCATCTCTAGGTCAATAATCCTGGATATGGAAATTACTCAAGCTACTTTGCTGGAGCATTCAGTGTTGGTGGGCTCCATGGTTACGTCTGCATAGCCAGAAGAGCTGAGACAGCAGGCAGCTTGTGTCGGTGTCAGTGTATGGAAATCATGGAAATTTGTTAGATGCCTAAAAGGAAATGGACCGTGTTTACCTTTCTGTCATTATTTATCCAAACATCTGTTAATTGGCTGGTTCAGGCCTTGAATTTTCTTGCCTGTTGTCAGGTACAAACATTGACATTTTTAACATTTGTTACTGTCTGGTTTTAAATGCTACTAAAAAAATGGTATGTACACAAGCATCCACCCCCATAAATACTGTTTTTTTTCTAGCTTTTAAAAGCAGTGAGCATCTGCTCACTGTCAATCATGAATTGAACTGCTCCACAGATTGGAAACTGGTAATTATGGGAAGTCTGACATAAAATGAACACGCCTTTGACCACAAAAAGGGCATCAAAGCCCTGGGAGAGCTGCGGTTGTCATATTTGAAAAAATATATTCTATTAACTTTCTGGTCATTCAGATGAGAACTCCAGAAATGATGGAGCCACTGTGGGTCGCGCTCACCTGCGGCGCTGCCTGAATATCTTTGCATAACTTAGCAAGCAAAAATGTCATCACATTGACCTCAGAGAACCTAATATATTGTTGGAGGACTTAAAAGGAGGTTAGGGAAAAGCTTCTTTTATGGTCAGCGTGCCAGTCAAAGCGGCCAAGATATGCCGAGCAGTCAGTCCTAATTTGCTCATCTCCAACTGGATAACCGCTCTGCTAAACGGCGCTCTTGCGATCATTTAATTCACATTTAAAATGATTTGTTTTTGTAGCCAATTGATATAGTTGGACAAAAGTCTTTACTGACCTTAATCATCCAAAAATGTGTCAATGTGAACAGCTTCAATCTTACCAATAAGCAAACCAACTCGTGACTGTGGTGAACATACAGATTGAGGTATTTGGTACATCATTGTGATGACATTTATACACAATATATGCAAGAAACTCATGATTATTTGATCCCAGCTCTCAGTTCAATCTGGGTTCTCACCCTGTGATTGGCTGTCTATTGACCCTGTGACCAATGAAGAACCCATATGCTGCCAGTCAGACCACATGTGTCTGCATGTGTGTAAAAAAAAATAATAATAATTTGAGTCACACTCAAAAACACAGGTAAAAGAATTTATGATGCACTTGTCCTTTAGAAGCTGGATGTTTATTGATATCCCTCTACGATGAGATTAACCTTGTCAGGAAAGACACAACACGATGTCTTCTGCCTGACAACGATGCAGCGACATCTCCCTCCGCTGCACAAATATTTGAGGCATGCGTTGGTGACTTACCAGCCCGTCGCAATTGCTGATCGCCACAGAGGCCTCCGGCATGTCGCTCACGTCTCCAGTGAAAACGCAGTCCCCGTGGATCCGTTCCTTGGCCTTTTCCACAAAGTCCTCCTGCCATTCCACAAAAGCCCCCGGGGCCACCAGCCTCCTGTTGGCTCTCAGACGGAGGTGCAGCTCCTTCCCAAACACGGTGACATTGAAAAACAGACGCTGGGACGAGGTGACCTTGGGCATCTCGGAGACACTGCGTGCCACCCTTTTTCTTCTGCTGCCAAGGGCTGTGGCGCCATCGCTTTCAGCACCCTCAGCATCCTCACCTTTACTTCCGCTTTCAGCAGAGAGCACATGGGAAAGGTACCGACCGCGGGAGTCTGTGCTGAATGGCACGATAAGACCATATTCACTTAGTTTTCCAGAGAGTTTTTCTGATGAGACAGATGTGAAAGTGTCAAGTGAGAACATTTATAAAGCTGTGACAAGTTTGCACCCTGAATGAAGGACAAAAAGAAACGTTACATCTGCGAGAACGGTCATCATAATCTAGTTCCTTCATGCAGAGCAACAGTTTTATGAATTCCTGTAAGTGAAAATATTTACACACCAGCATGCATTTGTAGCGCTGCGTAAAATAAAGGAGAAAAATGAGTGACTTACCGTGGGTGCCTGCAGCAAAAATATGATCCATAAAGGAGTTGATTCAAAGAAAAACACATCAATAAATACAAAGAATCCATCGCGAGGACTGTAACGTGAGAGCTGCCACTTCAGCGCACAGTTTTCTTCTGTTGCAAACTTTGGGTCGGAGTCCTCCCGTCTGAAACAAAGCGCAAATGTCAGAGAACGATCCTCAGAGTTGAGCTCCGGCGAGGCGGACCGACATTTCTGTGCGTTTTCCCCTCTAGACGCCAAAGTGACGGATAAAAAGTTGTGCCCGAGCTTTTGGCCCGCGCTGCACTGCAAAAAGCACGACTGTCCCATCCATTTAGGGAGCTAAGGGGGGGGGGGTATCTGGGGTGCTGATGACGACAACTGCCCGGTCGGTAACCGGGAGGTAGCCCTGTCTCTTCCTCGTCGTCCTTTGCTTTATCTAATCACTTTATAAAGAGGCTGCGGAGGGAGTTTACACACGCCTACAACAAGGAGGGGAGAGAGGGGGGGAGAGAAAGTTGGAAGAGTTCATATAAAGTGGGTAGAGACAGACTGTCCCGATGGTAAAACATCTGCCGGCCAGTCGTGCGCCATTACGCACCAGCGGTTCAGCTGCAGGATCCTCAGCTGCTTAACTTTTTACTGCCCGAGCCCACGGTGGGAGCACTGCCCCTCTCCTAAAAAAAGGAAAGAAAGAACTCATGTCATTCTGTAGGGGGGGTGGTGGGAATGACAGCTCAAGAAACTTGAAATCACCGTTCTGTAATGCGCGTTCCGTAGCGCGACTCCCGACATGTGTGTTTACGTTAGACAGTAAACACACATGTCGTGGCAGGGCAATCAATCAGGAATGGCAGGAGTCAGGGGAATCCAGTGCACACGCCTGAAGGGAAGTGAAGCTGGATTGAGGGAGGCAGGAATTAGACACACGTGGTAAATCACAACCCAGATGAAGCCGAAAAATCTGCGCGTATAAAGGGTTCAAGGTCAGACAGATGTGCAGGGGCATCGGCCCGAGTTTCATAGTCTGGATTAATCCTGCAGATGTCACTGCGAGCATATGTTCCTTCTGGGAAAAAAATTCTGCCAGATCAGGAGTAAAAAAGGTGTGAAAACGGCACAGCGCGTTTCATCAGGGGAGCCTGTTCAAACCCGGGATGAGTCTTTTCTTTCTTCCTTTTTTTCTCGGCCCCCACTCAAAGTTCCAGACATGATGAGACAAAAGGCCGAGGCATCAGGCCTGGAATTCAAGGAGTAAGAAAGGAGGAGGAGGAGGAGAGGGGGAGTTGAGGTTGGAAATCATTTTCAGGTAGTCTTTGAGGGGGCAAAAAAGAAAAAGAAAAAAGGTGTCTAGACTGGTCACTCTTTTCCCCTCTGGAGTTTCTTGAGTTCGTCTGGGCTCTGTCGGCCCCGGCGACCTCCAGCGCCGCATCCTCTGGCTCTGTGGTTAATTAGCTCCATGCACACAGGGCAGGTGTGGCTTCTCTGCAGCCGTACCCCCGGGGTGGAGGGGAAAGGATCTGACGGAGATCCAGCGCATTAATAAGCCATGGAAACTAACCACAGCATCAAGAGATGGAAACCATTAACCGCTCTGTAGGAAGTTTTATGCTTTTTTTTTCCACTCACACTATTTGGGAGTGGTTCTTTGTTTATGTTCAAGAGGCAAGATGATGTTGTTGATGTATTTTCGTTCCTCTTTTAGATAAAGATTTAGATTTACACATGCAAATGCTCTCTCGGGCCTTCACACAGATATAAAAATCAGACTTTTTGCAGGTCAGGGGATCATTTTCCCAGTGGTCGTTGGAGAAAATGAAGTGATTTTTTTTTCACAGTTTGATGCCGCGTGCGGTGGAGGTCTGGAGATGGAGATGAGAAAACGGGACTGTTCATCTCCGAGACGCTGGAAGATGTAACCCAGCTGCTGGGTCTGCGGGGCAGCTCCGGGGGAACATCTGTGTCTGCCAAGTTACAAACCAGCAGATTGGAGGAGGTGGAAAGATCATCCTCTTCTCTGGGTGGATGGAGGGAGTTGGAGCCTCAGGATGAGTGTTGATTCATGACCCGGGTCAGACTCGATGGGTTTCGCTTGATCTTTCTTTGGAAAAAGTGACTCGTCGGTTAATGGGTGTGGGAGCCGCTTGTACGATTCTGAAATTGTGTGCTTCTTCCACCAAAGATATCCACCCCACCCCGGAAAAAAAGAAAAAGCCTTCATTTGTTCAGGCAGATAGGGCCGGTTCAGTTCATCAAGGTCAGATGACAAAAAGAGTCAGAGTCAGCCTTTAAACCGAGAGTGTTGGTGTGATTTTACAGCAATTTAAAGTAAAACAAATACTTTTTTTTTGATATTTTATCTGAAGCACAACTATAGGTTAAAAAATACAGATTTAAGGATGTAAAAAAAGGGAAAAAGTAAGTTGGATCGAAATAAAAATCCACCTAAGTCCAGGAACAGCTTGGTTTAATGACCTTTAACACAAACTGATGGTAATTTTTCGTCTAAGCTGGAGCAACATTTAATCTTCGAAAAAGTCCAACGTTCACACAACACACACACACAATCTTTTGCTCCATTTCAATCTCATTGTTACCACCCCATCTGCCTCCTAAAGCAGCGGACTGTCAAGCAAATTACAGGCTGATGCTTTCAAACCTTCCTCACTTTGTAAGGAAATATCAGCGGCTTCTATCTAGAGCCATTAGCTCGAACAGAAGGTGGATCAATGGAAAACATTTCAGAATGGAAGAAAAGGCTGTGATTCATTGGAAACTTTCATTATCTTGTTCCAGGAAGGGAGTGTGTATAGTTGTATACATACATACACTTTTTCCATAAGCCCGACTTTGTTCTCTACTTCTTTCTGTCTTAAGAACATCCTTTACATAATTTCCCTAAGTTTCCAAGATGTCAACCTCTCTGTCTGCACAAGATGAAAGGAGGATGGAGATACACCGACCGACCCCCTCGCCGACACTGTGCCTCATCTCCTCAACCGCTCTCATCTGCAAAAAAAAAAAAGGAAGCTTTTTCATACGAATTTCATTACATCCCCTCTGGCTGTTCACCCCTCAAAGCCGCTCTTTGTCCACCGTAATCTCGGGATCCTCTCGGAACCGCTAGCTTGAGTTTCACGTCGGGGAGCGTCTCGGTGAGTCTGGAAGGGATTTCAAAGGCGAGGGGCCGCTATATCGTCCAAGCACGCGCTTCATGTCCAGGGCTTATCTTGACCCCGGAGTCCAGTTGGCCACATGCAGCAACCGAATAGCCACCCTTCGTATCCAAATGATAAACGCTGTCCCCTGTTAGGGACTCGGGAGAAACGACAGGAGCCTGTTTTTTGTTTTTTATTGAAAAGCCCTTCGTGGCCGACTGAAAGATGCAGAATCAAACTATGAAAGTGGGGCTCCAATCTGGACCACTTGGGTTTCCATTTGCAATAATCCAGGATAGGCTGCGATGTGATAAAACCCTAACGACTTCCGTACTCTAAAAAGATAAGATGGCTATGCATTTACAAGACGGGAAGCGATCTGGGAGATCAGCCTTTCAAAGCAAGCCAGCAAAGCCAAGTGTGCTTCACTGATGCGCTGGCCTTTTAGCTTTTTAATCCCAACGGTGCCCCCTTTTAGAGGAAGTCTTTTCTTTTTTTTTTTTTTTTTTAATTAAACCCTTACCTGTCCACATCAAAAGGCAACTCAGATTAGTCTTTTGATCTGCCTAAGCTCTTTATTACTGTATCAGCAATATATTACGATTTCAGCCCCACACAATGAATCACCTGTTCGGTGTAAATGTACTCTGTTGGACGCTCATAACCTTCACCGCTCGCCGACAACGGCAGTGACACACTACAAAGAGGCCGTCCGGATATTCAAGTGAAGCCCCAGCAGCACGTATCTGCAGCCGGGCATAAGATCATGCCCCGATAAGACGGAGAAAGACAGGAAGAGACAATTATTTGGCTCCAGCTCAGAGCGCCGTTATATTGAAACTCCTTCACTGGCTTTGGATTAGATCGCTTTCTTTTTGTGACGCACAAACGTACACACAGCGTTTATCATACTGGAACCTTTTATTTTAGCCCTGGAACATAACGAATGACATGTAAAGTGAGTACACGGTAACGCATTGTTTTACAGCTAGGACATTTAGGTGTTATTGCCATCTCTACAGAAATATTCTTATATAAGGCTAGCTGAGAAAATATTCTCAAAAACATAAAAATGTTATTCATTTTTCTTCTTACTTATGACACAATTAGTATAAATTGGCTACACACACAAGAGACATGCCAAAGGGGGAAAAAAAGGTTGTTATAGGCATCTGGTGGAGGGATTTTCTGATTATTATTCTGGCTTATTGAGGTGTTAAGGCAGGATTTTTAAAGCACAAGTTATTAGCTAGAGTTGCTGTGCACGTCAACATTCATAAACTAAACTAGAATAAACACACTAAAATTCACATAGTAAGTCACCATTTCAAAATGTGATGTTGCTAAAACAAACTGTTGTTGTGGAAGTGTGATTTTTGTCACAAATTTGCCAACACAGTAAATCAAAGAGACGTGATTGAATTTCATTGAGAAATATTGACGGGAGACACGAAAATAGCACAAACGTTCGCGTCCTCAATGTCGGTCCTGTGAAAGTGCGTAACTGAGCGTGTGTGATGCTGGGGTTTCCACACGAAACAGCATGAGGTGGACGCGCGATTGATCGCCCCACAATGTCATTATTGGTTGCGGCTGGATTCAAAAGAGTCTACAAATAAAGCGAAGGTGAAAGACATCGATATCCGTCTCCTCCTGTTTGAGGCCTTAAACTCAAGGCTACATTAGCCCCGAAGAGCGCAAAATACCTGAAACCGTAAAATCAAGCGAGCTGCAGCTTTAGGAATGGAGAGAAAGGCATCGGCAATGTGTGAAATCAAAAAACGACTGTCTTCTCTTATCACATTAAGAAAACAAAGTTCTAAAAAAGTACATATTTTCAGCAGTCAGTCGTAGCATCATAGTGTAAAAAAAAATAATAAACTAGCTTGCGTTAACAATCCTGATGTGCTGTACTGTTAGTACCTATAAAATAACACTTTAGCGTGTTAAACAGGTACAATCTGTCACTGCTGTTACATTGTTCTCTAAAAATAGCTTAGAAAAGACTTAGCCAAACCAATACAAAGCCGCTGATAACGGCTGTGTGGAGGAGAAAAGGACGGGGCTCAGGCAAAATATCACATGTGGAACAAGACCGAAATTGTTAGCTCACAACACAGTAGCATTTGCTCGTCTCCAAAACAATACATCAATTTTGCCTTTTTCCAAAAGAACATTTAGGATTATTGTCTTTTTTTTTTTAGTAAAAGCAGAGTATCATAAATATAAATACACGGAAATACTCTAAGATGCTAAGAAGTTTGCAGGAATGTAAACAAGCTAAGTAAAAGTTGATGTTGGCTGCAGAAAGGCCTAGCGTGTTCCTGTAAAGGTCTCTCCTCCTACATCAGCACAGTTCCGTATGGGTGCTTTCACAGTGTTGCTTCATCAGATGAACTTTCCTCGGAAGGGAAGCGTGTGAACGGCGTGCTGCTGCCAGCGGCAGCGCAGTCTGGCCAGCGGCGTGCCCCTCGGGTTCTCGAACTCGGAGAAGCCGAGCTGGTTGAGGACGTCGTAAACTCCGGCTCTGGCAGCCACCTACGACAGAAACGGCAAATCTGTGAATGCGGAGAAAACCGGGAAACTTCTACTGACTTAAACATGTGGTTCTTCAGTCTCCTGCTTTTGGGTCCGGCCTCTGGCTCTGCAGCCTCGTAGGCTGTCAAACAGAACAAGACGGACGAGAAGTTCCACGGACAACCAGGAACATCTGGCCGCAAAGCTAAACGATACAAACAAAAAATAAACCGGCGGGACAAGACGTTCTTGTAAAAGGGGTGAATGGCCGTTAGAGGAGCTGCGGGTTGGGCAGTTTCCTCGGTGACAGTACGAACAAAATGAAAAAAACCCATCAGAGAGACAAAAACACCAACATTTGTACTGGATTGCATCAATGGAGTTGACCTCTTAGCTTAAGATGACCTTAAAAAGGCCCCATTAGGTCTATTTATAGATGTTCCATCCAACAAAACAAGCAGATCTGAGATTCCACCCTGATATCGGATACTTTTTCAGGCAAAGATTCTCTTTTTCTTTAGAAATATTCCGGGTAAAAATGAGAAAAGTTCCTGGATCTCCCACCCCCACCCTTCTGAAGGCCTGGTCCTGCAAGCTGGATCCAGAACCCTCTCCATGGCCCCGTCTGGATCCTGCTGCCCCTGCTCAATGTCCTCCCTGTCTCTCCCCTGTCTCTCTCTCCATCTCCCCATCTCTCCCCCCCTCCCTCCAAGAGTCTGGTTCTAGTGGAGGTTTCTGCCTATTAAGGGAAAGTCTTTCCTCACCAGAGTCAGCGTGGTGCTTTGCCCTGGAACCTGTTTCTCTCTCTCTTTTTAAACGTGTAAAGTGTCTAGAGACGCCTGTAGAGACAACATTTCTTTTCCAGCACTAAAATGAGGCATTTTCTTTTTTTCTTTCCACATAATTTCAACCATTCAAAGAGAGACAGAGAGACAGAGAGACAGAGAGACAGAGGTCAGCTCATGCTACTATAGAGAAATCACAAACGCCAATACCCATTAGGCCGGTGCAGCGACTGGGGAGGAGCAGGGCGGGGGTGTGGGGGCGGGGTGCTTTGGGCCTTCCCAGGCGGCTAGCTCAAAGGCTGCACATACCGGGCCGGTGTCGTCGGACAGGGGAGCTTCTGTCCCGCACATCAAAACAGCTGGAGTGACTGATCTGGTCCCTTTCCTGCAGGCATCCCCGGTATGCAACCGTACACAAGTCCCGCCATTGTGTCAAGGGCCACGATTGGGATTAGCAAACACGGATTTCAGTCACGGTACCTCCTCTGATGTCGCTGCTGTGTGAGCTAAGGATGCGAGGGGCAATAGTTGCGTCACGTGACCACCGCACAGCGTTGAGGCGCTGTACAGTGTCTGAGGGCCCCCGCAGCAAAGCGACCGCATCAAAGGCGTTGAAGGCTTCGCATCAGCCGCAGAGATCGCCGCGCTCGCCGCAAAACATCAAATTAGCCCGTGCCCATGCGCTCGCACGTACAGATGCCTGATAGCAAGGCGGGGGAGAGATGTAGGACGGGTTGTACCGCTTGGATCTGGTGGGTTGTGTAACCGCGGCTTCAATCAGCTGCTGACCCCCCTCCCTCTCCCTCCCCTCCGCGACTGTTGCCTCTGGCTTTGGGGTTTGTCATTTTGATCCCGCCACGGTCACTGACGATCGGCTAACGATTACGCCCCCCGGGGTCAGATGGGTTAGATTGCTCGGGCTGCTGCCAGGATCCAAGTGGGACAGTAAACAATGGCAAAAAAAAAACGTCCACGGGGGCAGCCGTCCCAGCCTGCGTATGACTGAATTTTCCAGTACATGTCTTTGAAGTCTGCAGCGCTCTCATTTTTATTTCAGTGACAGGCCGTGCGGCAGGATTTCCATTGAATTACATCATTTTGGAGTACTATTTTTAAAAAGCACTTTGTGAGCCGGCCTTCTTGTTAGAGCGCTGGCAGGGGACGTGGAAATGATGTGCAGGAGAGTCCCACAGTATTCCCGGATGACACGCCGTGTCAGTGTTTTTCCTGCGTGTTCATTTGTGCCTCTCGAAGTGGTCCAAGCAGCAACGATGTGGTTAAAGAGAATTAAAGCAAATGTTTTGAAAATACCGACTGCTGATGTTTGCCACCACTGTGTCTCATATCTGTCCTGTCTTTTCTGAAAATCTCCACCTGACCCCCACACAGCAGCGCTGGGAGAGTGAGCCACGGCAGCGCTCCCGCCGTCATGGCTGACGGGGTTTAATCGATGGTTTGTTCTCCACAGGCACAGCCCCATCTAGATTTCTCTCTGAAGAAATAAAGATTTTCACTGGAAATAGCTTCCCTCTGTCAAACGCAGACAGCTAGATTCCTTTTTTTCTAAGAAAGACAAAGGAAAGGCCACAGTTTGGTGTACGTTCTAGCTATGATGTATATATGTCCGTTCTTTCAAACTCCAGACCCCAGGATGAGTTTTAATTCAGTAATTTTTGATCGTTTTTTTTCCGGGATGATGGCTCTGAAAGGCCTAAATTGCAGCTCCAGGTTAAAAATACCAGCCCATTAGCATGAGTTTATGATAATACGGTCTGTCTTCAGAACTGTTTCCATCTTGATTAAGCAAGCGTCTCAAAAGGAACTTTTATGAACAAGAAACTGATCATTTTTAGTACTTTTCCCGTGCAGAACGAGCCGCCTAAATGAACCGGTCATTACTGTAACACTGCTGCAGACGGATACTGTAACAGTAAAGAACACGCCTGTGGTTTTTTGCTCTTTTTTTTTTTTGTTTACTGGTGTGTGTGAGTAGAGACCTAAAGACACAATTCTAAGAGTGGAAGGAGCATTTGGAAGACTTTTTGTCAGGACGTCACTTTGTCAGATTCGGATCAAAAACAGTTTTAGGCCACACTAGCGGGGGTGTGGGGGGGTGTTTACAGATGGTCTAGGCTGCCAGTGAATGCAGATTTCAAACCCACATCAAGGGTTAACTTTGGCACCTTCTTACCTTCCTTTAAACTTCACATCTTTTAGTTTGGTTTCTTTCACACGCATGTAAAGTCAAGGTAAAAAAAACAACCAAAAACAACCTTTCAAAGTATACCTTTGAGTCTGAAACGGATCCGCGCATTATCCTGCTTTTGATGTGGCTGATGTTATTTCTCCGAAGAGTTCATTGAGAGCTATTCATTACTTTTTTTTTTTTTTTTTAGAAAATGCAAACAAAAAAAATGTATATTTGTTATTAATAAAAGCAGTGGATCCTATAGCTTTCAGTGTGAGAACCTACACAGACGTGTAGCCTTCAGTGATCGCACTGAATATGCTCAGAAAACCAGCTAAACTGCTTATTTGTTGTTTCGTTTAACTGCATTTTGCAACATACCTGTAATTTCAGCGTCTGTGTGTGTGTGTGTTGGGAGCCATTTAAAGACTACTCATTTGTTTGGAATGCACATAAATTCTCCCCTTTACTGTAGGGGCACAGCTGGCCAAGCGATTAATGCGGCAACAAAAACACAGAGCCGGCACATTATGAAGTTCAACGTGTAAAGAACCAGGTAGGTAGAACCAGAACCAGCTTGTAAATTCCAGGAGGAAAATCCACATGAAACCCAGGCACCCGGTTCCCAGTGTGCAGGAACTGCCAAGACACCGATACGCCACACTGGGGTTTCAATGACAACTGCAGAGCAGCCCTTTGGAAACAATACACTTTTGCAGGAAAGGTCATTATAAATAAAGGAATAAATGTAATAAAAATGTAAAATAAATGTAAATGAATTGATAATGTGAAAAAAGAAAAAGATCCTACGATGGAAGCTCAAAAGTGGTTTCTCGCAAAACTAGACAAGAAGCCAAATACCAGCAGCAGTTAAGTGATGTAATTATGCTTTTTTTTTGCCACTTTGTACAAAGCAGGAGAGAAGCAAGAATATTAGGAGGAAAAGAAAGAGGCTTCCCTCTCTCATTCCTGCAGAAAACAGCTAACAACTGACTGTCAAAGTCCGGTTGTACGCTGGATTCTGAGTGGTGAAGGAGCGGGAAGCATCACAACAAACAAAAGATCCTCAAAAAAGACAATAAACCTTTCCCTTTTTTTCCTTTAAAGGGTCACTGCAAGCTGGTTTATTGTAAACGGAGTATTTACTACTTTCTTTATTCTGTGCTCAGTTTGTCAATGCGATGGAAAAACACCCAAATGAGACGCGATGATTGATAACATGACACTGGAAGAGGGGAAAGATGGCTGAAGAAACAGTACCTGTTCCATACAGAGGGTGAAGGAGCGCTGCCAGGAGTTTTTCTTCTCTAGGTGGAGGTATGTGTTGAAGAGGATGAGATAGATGTAACGCTCCAGGTACTGAGGGCTCCTCAAGAGCAGCGGCTCGCTCTCCTTCTCTGTCTTTGCGCTTTTAATCTAAAAAATGGAACACAGAAACATTTAGGAGTGCATGAGCCATGGAAAAGAAAAAGAAAATGGTAGCATCTTGATCAAGGTTATAACAATTTCAGATTTTTCATTATAGTTTTGATTTTTATTAAGATTTTACTTTATTTAATTTATTTGTGTTTCATTTTATCATTCAATTGTTTTTTTATGCTTTGGGTGAATGAAATTCTGTGAGTGAAATAAATCAATTTAATATCAATCCAAAATGGATAAAGACTAAAAAGAAGGGGTTTTACCCATCATCTTTAGTGTGTTTTAGTTAGTTTTTTAAACACACAATAAAGCTTTAGTTAGTTATCTTTTTTTTTCTTTAAAATTATTGGGTTTTTTTGTTTTTTAGTTAACAAAAACGGGATTTCATTTCTAGTTTTCGTTATTTTGTTCGTTTTTGGTAACGATTATAACTCTGGTCTTGGTAGATGTGTTCTGTATCTAGTCGTGAAATGTTAACAGTGAAAACATCCAGCGTCATTTTATGTTAACCGAGCAACAACCGAGGTTTTAAACTCTTGCAATTCAGAGTTAAAACACCAGTTTGTCCATAGAGGGTGCATATCTGCTCAAACACACACCGCCGGTGTGAGCATCACAACCCAAAATCCAAAACTCCTCACGAAGACAGATGTCGAAGGACATCTTGGTGTTTCCATCTTATAGCGAATAGAAAGAAACCCATAAAAACAAGAAATTCACTTCATTCTGCTCCTGCTTTTGTCATCTCTTGGGGAAATAATCACATCGTTTCTGCCTCTTCCCGCCTACGGCCCGTCTAATCCCAACTCAGACAGGCGACAGAGAACCTGAGCGTGACGTGAACGGTGAACGTGCACCGCAGCCATCCTCGCTCGCCTTTTCTGTCCAAATGAAGCGCAGGAGCGGAGAGAAAAACATAGCGGCAGCTGTTGTTAAGGCACCCCTCAAGTAGTCATTCAGTCTAAATGTCATCCACGGTGCACCCAGGTACTGACAACAGCTGTTTACTCCCTCCGCTCCTAAGCACCCTTCAGCCTTCTGGGAAAAATCCCAACTGCGCTCTTATTTCAGGTTCTCGCTCACTCTCCTCTAGAGGAGACCATCGCGTGACCCAGATTGTTTTTTTTTCCAGACAGAGGTGGAGATTGATCTAGGGCAGGGGTCTCAGACTCGCGGGATTTTTTGCGGCCCTCCACTTAATTTCAAAGACTAATGTCAGTTACGGCCCGCGGTAGATGTACGCATAATCCCACCCCCCTACCGCGGGCCGCACTGACAGATGAAGCTGCAGTCGGTGCTCATGCAGATTCACAACAACAGATTATTAACGCAGCTACATCCCAAAACTCAACTTAGAGCTGTTGTGAAGCAACAAGTCTAAGTGGATCTGTTAATACGAGTACACGGGCACATACGGCGTCACCGAAGAACCAAAACAAACCACACATGGCAGTACACGTGTGCACACTTCACTTTACGCTCCCACAACCACAGTGTCTCTCTTTTTTTGCGTGCGACCGCTATTTATTGAATACTCAATGGGGCCCAGCCTCACTCAGACTTTATCTCATGTGGCCCCCGGGTCATTTGAGTTTGAGACCCCTGATCTAGGGTGAACCTGCCTCGCTTCGGTAACCAAGGAAATGCAACTTAGCAACAGAGCAGCTGGGAAACAGCACTTTTTACTGCTTCCTGACACTCGGCCAGGGTTGGAATGGTCAGCCAGAGGCTAAGATTTATGCAGACAGGCATTCATAAGTGTGGAAGGATGGTGTCAAGGTGTCCTGTTTTTTTCTTTCCCACCCCACGCTGATCTTTTGTTCAGCCTCCGACTGCTAAGGGCCTTGACGGTAGCGTGCGTGTGAAGTGGAAAGGTCTGCCTTCCAGCTGTGTGGAGAGGTGGACGGCGTGGGCTGGACTGTCCTGCATCGTCATCGAGGTTGAGAGAAAGTAAAAGGACACCTGCACCTATGGCAATCTGACTGCTTGCGATTGTTTTTTTAATTGGTGAGCATTTGTACTATCCAAAAAAAATTTAAAAAATCTCCTGCGGTGTCGGATAATACGCTCATTTCAGTTCCAGCAACCTTTTTCTGATGGACAAAACAGAGGTAAAAGGAGGAAAAATTCTCGCCAACGGACTCTGCAGAGAGAATAATGAAATTTTCCAAGTATGTGGGTGAGGACTCGGGTAATTTGAAACGTGCGGAGCGTGCAATAACGCCGTCATTCCACAGTGGAATGACGCAACAGACAGCGAGGGAGAATGACTGGGGTTTCCTGTCTGTTCCCAAAAAGCTGTACTCGGATCCCAGTTTTCCAAGCATCTGCAGTCGCGAGAAAGAGACACCGAGGAAAACAACGGCGCTGCCCGCTGCCCATCGGCGACCCCCGCCCGGAACAGAGAGGAAAAAAGAAAGCACACGCACATTCCCTAAATGTTCCTGGTTAAAACTGACCGCAGAGGTGAAACCCGTTGAGCCTGATCACCCTGTGCACCCTGTTACCCCGAGGTGCTCTCAGCGTTTCGTCGGCTCCACGGTGCCAGTGCACGGCAGATTTCCTTGCACAAGCCGGGGCCAAATACTTAGAAAAACACACGCACACTGCACACGCAGCAGGACGCACATGCTCAGATCGAGATTGCATCATTCAAAAGTAAAGCTGTCACGATTGGGAGAGAGAATTTTAGAGAAGATTCATTGCCTGTAATATAACTGAGACTGACAATTATATTGTCTATTTTCTTCTACTATCATAGCATTATGAGCTTTAATAATACACATTCTGTACTGTATCGTACACCCTAACGAATAAGAGTTATTTAATGATTTTTTTTTAACTAAGAGAAATAATTGGGTGTATTGCTGCGGATGGTGCGTCTGTAGACGTTTCAGTTTAGTTGCGTTAGCGCTTTTAAAAGGCAGGTGGCTGTAGATCACTTCCTCCGCTTTACTGCGCTCTCCTTCATCGTTAGGCCTACAACCAAAATGCACCCACAGCGGCACAGTGGTACCACGGCTTTGGAACCAGAACCTCCTCCTGCTTCCATGTTGTTATTGTGCCATAGCATGCTATCCTAGCCATCTGATCAGCTGTCTGCTGCTGCTGGCGCAATACGGTGACGTCAGACTCAGATTCACAGGTATATGTGGATAAGGAAAAACTATAATTGACAGTGATTGCGAATATGAAAATAATTGTAAAAATATGAAAAATAAGTATTAAGAAACTGCCCTGTTCATAAGTGTTGAATTGGTGGAGCGCCAACTGGGAAACTGCTACTAGCCCATCCTCACCGACTGGGCCAATCTGAGAACAAGACAGGCCCAGAAAAGTGACGAAGAAATTGTAAAAAAAAGATTAGTTACCTTGAAGGATCTCATTTAAGTTCGGCAACTTTTAAACGGTTTTGAATTTACATGTTTGAAATATCGTGTTCGTACAGGTAAAGGAGTTTTCTGATGCAGGAACCAAGTGATATCAGGGATAAAACGCTTTTATTCAAGCAGCCGCTCAGACCTTTGAATGATGATGAAATTAAAGCGGAAAAACCTCCGTCTCTGCTCGACCCTGAGCGGAGTGGGAACGCATACCAGCGGGAATGCACACCAGCACGACGGCGGGAATGCTGGCTGGCGAGGACAGCAGGGAAAATGCGAAAGCGAGCGGATGGCGGCAAAAAAAACAAAAAAAAACCAAAAAAACAAAAAAAAAAAAAACAGGGAGACCGAGCTGCAACCGGTGACAGCGGTCGCAGCTTTGTGCTGAATACGTGACTGTAAAAACATCACTTGCTTCTCCTCCGAACCAGCTTGTGGTAAAAGCAACACCTACATGCCTCGCATAGCTCATAGCAGCCATTTTGGCAGGTCATAGGTGACCTTTCTACTTGCTTGTGGACGTAAATAATTGCTAACACTTGGAGTTTTGCAAAGCGGCAATGAAAAAAAAAAAAAAAAAAAAAAGCCAGTAGCTCCAGGGCCTGGATCCCAGTTGTTTAAACAAGAGCGTGAATTTATGTGGCTGAACGTTTTTACGCCTCCAGTAAACTCAGATTTAGACGTTTTAAATGACACTTCCAAGGTAACAAATTAGGTCAGAGATCCATACGGACACGTTCTAAATTCAGTGCTCTTAGACAAAGATTTCTTTTAACAAATTCATGTTGAGCAAAAGATTTTGATTTAGTATTCAAGTACCGGTAGCTAATTTTATAAACACAAACAGTTTACTTTTGAACAAGGGCGAGGGCGGCTGATGAAGTAGTTCTGCAGAAACCGACCTGCTGCCACCTTTAAAGCCGTCTCCGTCCATTTCTGAGGGACTCGGAGGGGGTTTCGTCCAGACAACGGCTACCGTGTTTTAATTTCAGCCAAGGGTCAGGCAAACATTCCCAATAATCCCCGGATGAGCGTCACAGCCTGCAGCCTGCAGGTGGAGGTGTATTAAAGAAAAACAGCAGCAAATATGAGTCGCGCGGGCAGACCCGCCCTCCCGTCCTGTGCGCGCCGGGATGATGCACAACAATGCATAGCGAAAGGTGGGTTCCACATGTGCGTCATCAATACTGACCCTTTGTTATATAAACAGGATTCTTAAAATTCTGATACCTTACAGCAGAGGTGGGCAAACTAAGGCCCCGGGGCCACATGTGGCCCGATGAGCTGTTTAATCCGGCCCGCACAGCCTTTTGCAACAGGTTTTCACAAGCCAAATTAAGAAGGTTGTTAGCTTTATTGTTTAGAAAGAAGTTCAACCCCCTCTTCACTTAGCATGCTAATATGTTCTAGTCCATGTTAATAGTCTAATATATTAATAATCCATCAAGCACATATTTTAGTTAACCTCCAATCCTCATTTGGGGGCTGGCCCCTTCATCAAGATCTAAAACCCAATGTGGCCCTTCAGGCAAAATAATTGCCCACCTCTGCCTTACAGCTTTAAACGTATATTACGTATAGTAGGCCTCGCTAGTGATTGGTTATCACTGGGGGCGTTTGGGGTTACTGGCAATTTATATCAACCTTACAGATAGAACCATTTCAAGTGTCCCCCCCCCCCAAAAAAAACATGGAAAAACACTAAAAGTGGCACTTCTGTCCTTTGTATAGACCATTTTTGTCATTTTCTCCTCCACTTTCTATCATCCAATCTGCCACTAGAAAGGCAGTGACAAAAGACGAGATGGTTTGGTAGTAATTGCTCATCTTGGAGTGGAGGATGAGGAGGAGCTCCTCTCTTCCTGACAATGGTCTGAAAAGCATTAATAGGTCAGTAGCCAGCGCAGTGATGGCAAATGACTTCTTGATTTCTCAGGATAGGAAATAAACACTGTTTTGAGGCGATGCGTGCGCTTCCTCAATTGAGTTCCAGACTGGTTTGAGATGAGCCAACCATTTTCGTGTGTGTGTGTGTGTGTGTGTGCCGCCCACCCTGCGAGCTCCATCTGCTTACACTATGGCGCCCCTTCCCCGTAGAAGTGTTGGCGGCGATCCCCCGGCCCACCTTTGTCAGCCCTTCCCACTCCGGTTAACACAAGCAGCCATTCATGAGATTCTGAGAAGAACACCTCCCACCCAAATCATA
>CAAE01014750.1:0-11942 GCA_000180735.1 Tetraodon nigroviridis | reverse complement strand
GTTTAGTAAGGCCCAAATAACCATCTTTCACTCTCGGGGCAACCCTGAAATAAACCGAGAAGGAGGCTTGTCTGCCGTGTGCAGTGTGTGTGTGAACAGACAAATGGGAAAAGTCCGGATCGGCAGGGCATGTGTGAAGAAGGATGACTTTTAAGGATTTAAATGAATATGTTTCTTTTCTATCAAAGACACATTTTGAGAAAAAAGGGGTTGTAATGAGAATGAGAATGAGAGTAAGAGAGAGTGAGAGAGAGAGAGAGAGAGAGGAAAAAGAGTGGGGGTGAAATGTCTGTCTCTGCCTGCTGGGCTCCAGCAACATCTGGCACTGTTTATCACCTGGTTCAGACAGGAAACCGAAGGCTGATACGAGAGCACGGTGCCAACCTGAGGGCCGCTAGAGCAGGGTTAAAGAGATCTGTTGGACTTATGACAGCCGTGGCGTTCTGAATTATGAATTCCACTCATAACACTGTGAGAAGTAGTTGATTATTAGTCCAGGTCTAAAGAAACCTTAGTAAAAATGAGAAGAAACTGACAACTGGAGAGAATGAACCCCACAAAATCAGTTTCAGGTTTAAATATTGCTTACAACCTTAGAAATGATCAAATAAGCGCATATCTTTTCTTAAAACTAACAAAGTTCCTGGTTTTAAGCATCTTCACATGCACTTGCAGGGTAGAAATACAGAAATTAAACTGACCCCAGTAGGTCACCAACCTGAAAAATAAGAAACGATTACAAAAATACTGGAGAACGGGCAAATTCGCATACACACACATCCTGATTTGTTGGGTTAGCAAAGTTTTTTTTTCCCAGAAAGAGAGAGAATATAGGCAAAAGACGAGTTCCATATAGAACAATGGGAGCCTTTGATAGGATGGAGACAGGACCGGGTGCCTCCAAAGCGCTGAGGCTGGCTGTGGGTGCACAGAGGCACAAATGATTACAGTCTGCAGTACAAATGGCTTAAACAGAGCTGTGGTCCTGCAGAGGCCACAGCATCAGCAGAAAAGCCGTATACCATATGTACAGAATGTATGTCTGCGAAGGCCCCGACAACCTCCCTATCCTCACCGTGCACTACTTTTTAAAGACTAGCTCAACATCCCGCGACACATTCGAGGAATTTTTGAGAAAACAAATCAGGTCATGCCAACACATCTTTGACTACAAATAGTTCAGATCATAAACAAAGCTTTTAACCAGACCAAGTACGCAAAGGTCTCCGCATCATCTAACATTTCCAAAGGCCAAGCGTAACGTTCTCACATCCAAACCCTATTGATCTTGTTTCTTCCCCATCTGCTGGAGGTGCACTGACCTTTACTTATAAGCATTTAGAGCTGCAGTCATTTTCATCATATGCAGCTAGAACCCAACATGTTCCGCTCATCCTTGGAGAACATCCACATGTTCTCGACGCCATCTATGGGACTAACGTAAAACTGCACCTATAGAGATCCCCCCCCCACCCCTCACTCCGCAGAAGGCAGGCCACACTTGAGAATAATTGTAAATAATGAATACGTGTCAGGAGTCTTTGCTTTTAAACACCGTGGTTTGTTTTTCAGCTTCAACATGCAATAAGGTGCATCAGTATTCCCAGCTTTCCAAGATTTCAGGCAGTTTTCCAGGAAGAAGCAGTGGGTAGCGGAGGTGCAGCGTTACCTGTCTGTATGTGGAAATGATGATCTCCCTCAGGTGGTAGTGCATGGGGGTCATGGTCTCGCTCACACAGTCCAGAGCCATGTCGACCTCCCGTTTCATTCGGTGGCCGTCGGGAAGCAAACGCACCAGCTGCATCACCACCTAGGAAACAGAGACATCAGGACACACCTGCACCTTCGTTTTCTGCAAAATAATGCTCCAAAATTTCTCTAGGACACATGTGGTATGTCAGCTTAGGGCCTCCACAAAAGAAATGCTGCTTTCACTCAGATATTTATTCAGAATATGAAGGAATTACATGAAAAGGGGTCTTAGTCATCTGGAGATTCCAGCTGCAACTTTCTCAGAGGACAAAGAGCAGCCAGCTGTTGTGGTGGGTTTTCACCTTCTCTCACACTCTAAAGTTCCCAGAATGTTGATCCCTGCGACATTTTTAAGTTTAAACCTTTGGAAAATTCAATTTATTCATTCATTCATTCGTGGGATGATTGTGGAGGCGGACCGCCATTTAAAAGCTCAGGGTCAGTTTGGTTTTTTCATGTTTTTAGACCACCTGCTGCCCACACTTTTATTTATTGATATATAATAAATACTTTACTGAATTAGAGAAATTATCTGCAGGAAAATCATAAAAGCGTTAAAAGTTTTAATGCCACACACCAGCTGAAATTCCATTTATTAAACAAATAGCCTCTGTTTGCTTGGGAGCTATAAAGGTTTCTGTGAATATCTCCTCAAAATATTCATTTCACAATTACCATTGGAAGAGAAAATTGCTGAAAATAAGTTGATGTCAAGATCACTGTCTCGCGTCCGTCACAGTCTAAGCTGGAAGAAAATAAGCTTTTCACACGTCCCAGAAACTACGGCTATGACTGGCAGGTGGTATTGTTCCCCCGTGCACAGTGTGGCCTCTCGCTCTCTGTTTCCATGTTTACAGCACCGACAGGGCAATCAGCAGGTTCCAACCACTGATTTATTGTCACGGCTATTGAAAAGAAAAAAGAAAAAAAAAAAGGCACCCAGCTGGAACTATTAAGACCGAAGTACAAAGAACTTGGCTTCTTTTTCTGATTAAAGCTTTCAATCACAGGTACAAAGAAAGAGCTTATATAAAACCCTTGTTGTAGACCTTTTAACCACTTTTGTCAGTTTTTTTTACTTTTTTGCACTACAAAAAATCACCTAAAATAGCCATTTAGATGTTTCTATTAATTAAATGTGGTATAAATGTGTAGTTGATACAATAAATTGCTCAACAACATACCTCAAACTCCCCTTTTGTATATTTTGCATCAGGGACGCTCACGATTTCGTCATCCGCAAACTCTGGAAAACCCTGCAGGTTTGACATCACATCAGGCTTTTTGTCAGCGTTCGGGTCAATGCTGGGCTGAAAACCTAAGGCCGCTTCTTACATTAAAGTGCCAGAGGGAGAGGACGGCAACAACCATGGCCGTCGTGGTCCTGCCTTTGCCGTTGGAGCAGTTGAAGACGAAGGCCGAGTGAGAGTCCTCGGCCAGGGCGCTCTTCATGGCCTCCAGGAGCTTATCAAAATCCTAAAACCAAGATCACATATCCGAGTCAGTGCACTTTTTTTCCCCCTCTTCAAAACATCTGATTAGAAATTCATTTAGAAAATCTAAACTGTTATTGGTTACACAACTCGTGCCTGGTTCTGATGTTAACTTGTTGCCACAAGAGGGAGCACAAGACTTCCTCGGTCCCCCTGAAGGGGCTTCAAGTGTTGCAGAGGATATCTTTACCTCCTCCCGAGGAGCGCTGCAGTCTGCCAGAGGAATGCGTTTGTAGACCAGACCCTGGTGGGAGCCTAAGTGCTGATTGAAGATCTCCCGAACCGTCAGGCAGCTCTTAAACATCTTCATCTGTTTCTCTTGCTCTAGCGTCACTTCGAGCCACTTCTGGGCCCTCAAGATCTCCTCCTTCAGAGACATCTCTAGTTTCTAGAGACCAAAAAGAAAATAGAAGAAGCTTTTTTTTTATTTTTTACTAAACTGCATGAAGTATGACCTAACATTGCTGTACCTCTATTGACTGGGGGTCAGGTGACGGGACGGCGATGTGCTGATCCAAAGACGAAGGCTCTCTTGGTGAGAAAATTTGACCATTGGCCTCCAGCGCGAGCTCTTCCTGCAGGTTGACCCATAAGATGTGGCTGTGCTTCCTCTTCTCGTCTGTTAGATGGTCCAAAACAGCTCCTGCGGCCTACACAGAAGCAGAAAAATGACATTATTTCTACTGTCGTCATTTTTGAATTGTGACGGGGATTTAAAAACACAAGAAGTGGCAGTAAGTCGCAGGTGAAACCCATTCTAAAGGTTTGGAACTCTACATTTCAACACATCGCTTTGCCCCTTATCTGCTCTGTTCCAGTAATTGGTAACGCTTTATTTTAGAGTCCTTGTAATAAGCATTATTAGGGCTTTTATAAGACACTAATTAACATTATTGTGTTTAAAGGCTACATATTACTTAATAGGTCCCTTATAGGTCTTTATTATATATCTATTAAATATTATTTTTGTAGGACAATACAAGCATTGAGACAGTTAATTTAAGCCAGTAAAATCAGTGTAGGATACATAATATGTAATAATATGTACGTTATAATATGTAATACAATTTAAAGCACCAGGTAAGAAAAGGTTTTTGAAGAAAAAAAAGGTATTCTTGTGATTTTCTCTGGATCTTTGATATAAAGATGTAAAAGGGCCTCATTTTAAACATAGAAGTGTTGCTATGCTTACAAAAATCCCCGTTACCGGTAGTTCTTATTACAAGGCTTTTGTAATATAAAGCATTACCCAATTATCTAATCATTTTTAATATAGTGAAATGACTCTCAGGATCAATTAAAGCAGAAGCACTAACACACATTTACTATGGAGACTCATGAGGACTAAAATCTAATTACTCCAAAGCAGAAACTGAAGTGTTTTAACAAGGAATCAACCTCTGATGTCGGCTGAGCCATCCCATAAACCGGCATCTTGGGCACTCGTCTGAAGTTGATGGCTTTCATCTCCTTCACGGTACTGAGCACGTCTGGAGCCAAACACTCATCGGCAACCTGGGCACACACACACACACACACACACACACACACACACACACACACACAGCGCGTTCAAGCCAAGACTCATCAGAGCTCCGCGTGCGTCGTGGTCGCTGTGTGCGGCGGATCTGCTCACCAGGACCCGGGCTCCTTTGGTGACCAGCTCGGGCGGGGCCGACAGTTCCGACAGGTCCATGCGCGACAGCAGCCTGTAGATCCACGGGTGGCAGCACATCCACTGGCTGAAGCTGCACACGAAGGCGAGCGAATGCTGCAGACAGGCACATTTGAACTTTGGAAACCTTTCGACAGCTTGTATCGAAAAAAAAAGAAATCTGCGAGGGAAACAAACCTGTTCGTGAAGGTAGGCATTGAATACGATCAGGTAGAAGTAACGCTCCAAGCTCTGAATGGTTCGATGGAGGAAGTAATCTTTGGTACTGCTTCCCTACAAAACATCCAAAAGGTCGCTCCTTTTCTGTTTTTGGACTCAAGATCAAAACTCAGCCATACTGCATACCTGAATCTGATAATCCTCTCCAATCCCTTCCAGTTTACTCTTGTTCTCATATATTGCTTCTTTTATGTCGTGCATCTCAGAACACAAAGCGATAGCTTGGTCAACCTGAAAGAGAAGAAAAGAGGAAATGACTCGGAAACAGCGAAATTAAGAAGATTTGGTGTCAATTAAACCAGATGAACTTTATTCGGTTTACCTCCTCCATCACTTGCTGCCCATTGGACAACTTGCTGATTAACGTCTGGATGACCTGGAACAATGGTTTGGGTTCTGGGGTGGTTGCGTTCTCAACTCTGCAAAACATGGCAAACCAGGCATGGAGACGAATCAAACACAGCATTTAAAAAAGCCAAAAACTAGATGGAAGCCTGTCAAAAGATTAAAAACAACAAAAAAAAAAGATCCTTGAATGTGAAGGACCGCTGGGCCTGATGCTCCTTTACTCGCTTGGAACATAAAGAAGTTTTTGTGTTCCTTTTTTTTCGACGTTGTGCCAAGTTCTTACTGAGGATGTGGCTCGGAGTCGCCTCTCAGGCGATTCATGACCAGCGTTCCCAGGATCATGGCGAGGTTGGTTCGGCCAACGCCGACCTGGCAACTGAAGAGGAGCGCCGGAAGCCGCCGGGGAGCGGCGTGGCCCACGGTTAAAGCGGAACTCTCCTGAAAGGCAGGCGACAAAAAAGAGAGGCCTTTTTTTTTTAAAAAACGAAAGAAAATGGGAATCAGCATCGTTTAATTTGGCTGCTAGATGGTTTTGATGGCACTTGTTTGGAGACAATGTGTATTTTTAGAATTTTTAAGAAAAGTGGAAAAAGGAGCGCAGCAGGATGCAGTTGAGGTTCTATCCAAACAGTCTTCAAAAAAAAAAAAAAAGGAGGGGGGGGACCACATGGAAGCATACTGACTGCTTTAAGTCAGCCCAAAAAAGGACAAAATTAAATAAAAAGCACATCCTGTGTGACTGAAAGGCAGGACAGAAAGCAGACGGCGCAGATGATCCCAGAGCGGAGATGGATAGAGCACGAACTGCAGGTTTTCTGTCATTTTTTCCAATTCCTAGCATTTATTGATGAATAACACAAAACCAAAAAGGGACACCTAGTTTAGAAAAAAAAAAAAAAGCTGTGGAGGCTCCTTTAAATTCCTCCTTAAGATAGTCCAGATCCTCTCAGATATTCCAGACGTTCATAATTTTAATGACACTTCAAAACAAGCGCCCGTCTGGAAGCGCGCAACCAAAAAAGGGCCGCCTAAACGGCAGACGGGACGCGTAATTGACATTTGCGCACGAGCTTACCCGGAGCATGTTAACAAATGCGTCAAAGTCTTCTTCCAGCGGCGCTCCTTCCGCCGGCAGCGGTAATCTGTAGTACCTGCAACGCAACAGGAGGGTTACTGGGAGATAAATCGGTCCCTTCGCTGTGTCAATATTGCCTCACACGTACGCACATACGAGCTAAAGTAAGCATTTAGCCGCCTCCCTTTAATGGCCCACGGGGGATGAGGGCAGGAGATGAAAAACAGAGGCTCATTAAGCGCCCTCTGAAAGATTTAATTGTATAATTAAATATCAGAGGAGGCATCGGCGCTCCCCGGCGGGAGAGATCCAGAGCCCTCACCCTAGAGCGGCTTAATAACCCCGGCTGTGCTGACTGCAAGCGGGATGCTGCAGCGCACAGAGCGCATGCCAGTCCCATTTCTGGCCAGAAAGCAGCCAGCTTTTTGCACAAACAAGCGGGACTATTTATAACCCGGCACACATCGGCTGGAGCGCCGGCTCAGAAGGGCCAATAAAGCGGCTGTGTCAACAACCTGTAGGCCGGCATGGTGAACATGGGCCGCTTGTAGACTTCCTCCGTCACATGGATGTCCTCCTCGCACGTGATGGAGATCTTCTGCGGCTCGTCTTTGAAGAACTCGATGTCGTTGTAGACGTAGAAAATGTTCTCGTTCAGCTTGGCAAAGTCGTGGAGCTGCAGGGAGAAGCAGAGGCGGGCGTTTATGCTGCCGGACCGCTGGAAAGCCAATTAAATGAGGACAAAGAGCCCAAAACGTCACCTCTTTTCTGATAGTGAGCTCCAGGCTCTCCACCGGCTCTTCCTTTTGGAGGCCGTGAAGGTTCTCGTGGAGGTTTTCCTTCCTTCTCGGGGTGTAGGGTACAAAGTTGGCGTCCTTATGAAGGAAAACCACTGGCTCCTCTCTCACGCAGAAGAATAAGACCTCCTGTTTGCGAGACAGTTTTTAAATCATTGGTAAAAGCACTACTTTCCAGTAGCTGATGGAAACTATCGGTTGTCACACAACCGGACGCACATGAGTAATGAGTTTAGAGAGGTCTGACATGTAATTTTGTCTATTTTATTTCAATTAGGGTCAGCTTCTAACTGCTGTAAGCACAGAGATACATTTTCCACGGCTACACGTGGCCACAACTTTGTGTTTGCTCAGTTCTAAAAATCCAGCCACAGCCTCCCGACGAGCACTTGACTCCTCAAATATTTACCGACTGGACGGCTGGAAAGAAGGCAGGCCGAGCTGCAGCTGCAGCTGACGAGAACCGAGATGAGAGGACAAAGGCGCCCGAACAGCTGACGCGAGCTATGTTCCGGCTGTTGAGAGGCGGAGGTGAAAGAATGCGTGACTGACCTCGTGTCCCTGCGCCTGGAGCCACTGGAGAACCTGTTTGAAACCGTTCAGGCTCGGCTGACCCATCCCGTACAGGGGATAGGTCCCCTTGGCTTGGCGGAAGTTGGGCGCTCCGCAGCTCCCGGAAGTGTTGAGAACATCAGCTTTGCTGTACACATCCTGGACCATGAAGTACTCCCCCTGGAAAGTGTGGTTAAGAGGAAGGCCTTAATTAAAGCTGGCATCAAAAAAAGGGGATTTCAGAAGTTGTAAAATGCTTTACTGGCAAATAAACCTCCAACTGGATCACCGGTACTTTAATGTACTGTGTTTAAAGTACTCACTAATTACCCTTTTGCACCTTGAGGATGAGCCTGAGTTTTTGTTGTAGTTTGATTAAATGCTGAAATGTGTTGATCTGCTTAAGAGGAAACCCTAATCAGATCCATCGAGGGATCCACGTGTCTCCGTTTACATGTGTGAATTTGCCATCTGCTCCTCTAAGGTAAGACTTTACCAAGACCATCAAAACAACTAATGCTAAAGACTGCAAAATTAGGCTTCCAGGGCCAGTAAGTGTGCACAGTTAGTTAAATTTATATTATATTGTAAATATTTATTCACTGTAAGTGTTCGGTTGCCGGAACAAGCAACAAGGAGTTTAATTCAAGTGGTTTATTCACCACTCCACATGTATTTTTTGGTGTGTTTATTATACATTCACAACTGGATTCGCGCTTAAACGTGCCCTGTACCAGCAAAAAAAAATCAAATATGTGTCTTCTCTTCGAAGAAATTATGACATTGTGTGTGAATCTGTGAAATTGCAGTGTGCGTTTGTAACCATGCTGTGGCGCTACAGAGGCATGGCCGCAGCTTTGGTGGGCTCAGTCTAATTTCAAAAGGTCCGTTAAATGGAAGCTCTGGTCTCCATTTTGAAGAGACTAGTGATAAACCAATAGCTGAACAGACAGAGCAGAGGTGACGGGACACATCAAAGCTACTGATAGAGAGGTGACAACATTCCTCCTCTCAATGGCGGCCCCGCGTCGTAAAACTGCGCATGACAATGTCCCTCGCCGCTCGCCAATTAGGTCATGTGAAAGTGGCAAACAAAAAAAAAGGACGGGAAGGGACGGCAGCGCCTTCTCGCGGCCCCCGCAGCCCTTACCCGCACGAGGTAATGCGCAGGCATGGCGTCCGATATCCGGCCGATTTTGTAGTTGGATTTGAGGACGTCATCGTGGATCTGGAACTCCTGTCTGCAGTTATACCTGGAGGAGAGGACAGGACAGGACAGGTCAGCAGCTCTGGGTGGCAGTCAATTCAATTATCAGCTAGTATTTGACCAGACCTGGATTGACAAATGAGATGATAACGGGGGCAAACGTTTCAGCCGGGGGGTCGGGGTGTCTCCGCAGTGATCAAAGAGGATTAACGCCCAATTGCAAGAACGGGGATTCGAGGAGGGACTTACGTGATGACGACGGGGGCCACTTTGTTGGTGATAATGGACTTGGCCTTGTTGTTGTGGATGTTGACTGTCTGAAAGGGGCTCGCGCTGAGCGACTGCCTGCTGTCGGCCATCCCGTTGACGTGGACGCTCTCGAGCTGGGGCGCTACGGGAACGGGCTGCGGTGCGGCGCTGGCAGTTGTACCCATGCTCCACAAGCAGCTGTGAATGACATGGCAGTGGGCTCAGAAACAGGAAGCAAAAACTCTCCCGCCTGCGTGTGCGCGGGTGACTCCGCGCGCGAAGGCACGTGCGAATATTTATTCAGTGGAGGTTTTTACAAGTTCACATTCAGCTGAAAATGTTTTTTTTTATCCAAGACAAGTGTCAAACTACAAAATTTAGCTATAAAAAGGCAGGTAAATCTGGTTTACAATTAAATTTTGTCCATTCCTGTAGGACGATATTAGCATGCGCACATGTACCTAATACAATAGCACAGCAAGAAAACTAAAAAAACAACAACAAAAAAAAACTTAGCTTGAGTTAGCATAATGTCTGATTTTGCTGTTTTCACACTAATTAAACACACCAGCTGAAACACACATCAATTACGGAGCCTACCATGTGTTAGTAGAAACACTTGTTTTGAAGAACGGCGGTTTCACCGTATCTGGGCTACGCTAAGCTAACAAATGTCGCCGCAGCCTCACAGGCAGGGTGCTGAGAGGATATTTAAATCAATATTCTCATATCGCAATGAATGTCACCAAGCACGTAGTTTACCCAGCGGCTGATGGATGAATGATTACCGTCCGCTAGCTTGCTTTGATTTACTGCATACATGAAAATAGTCGGAATATGTTTTCATATCTGACAAATAGCCAGCTTGGGCTTTGAGATTAATTAGATCATAAATATTGTTCGTTCAACAGAAAGTGTTCATAGAGCCTCTTAGGGGAGGAAAAACATGCACGGATCCAGCCACGAAGGTCAAGACAAGCAAATGACATCACTAACATCACCTTTTTTTAACCTTTAAAAGGTAGTGGTACGGGCACTAAAGCCGTGAGACAGTATTTATATTTTAAACCATATTCTCTTTAAACTCCCCCGGAGCTGAGGTACGGCGGGGTCGCCTGGTTTGATCTCCAAGCACGCCTGCGTGATCCCCGGCTCTGAAAGCACCCTCGATGTGGGGCGGTTTTGTGCTCTTTGAGGAGCTGAGTGGGCATTTCAACCTCATACCCAGTGACCGTTAGATTCAGCGGAGAGCAATTCTTAACACAGGCTTGCAAAAAATCCAGTGCAATCAGTCGTTACCAGATAATTCAGGTTATGTAGGGAAATCTCTAGAATATGTTATTAAATAGCTGTGATTTAAAAAAAAAAGTGCCAGAGTCTCCAGCCAAGTTCCCTAAAAAAGAGCAGCTACCCTATTCTATTTCTGTCCGTACCACACACCAGAAGCAAAACTGTTGCCATAAATCTGTGACCGCCACAGGAATAGGACAACAAAAGCCCAGCGTGGCTCGAGAATCCACTGAAGAAAGCGGACGTCTTACGTGTGGGACGAGGCTCGGTCCGAGCCCCGGGATCCTTTTCTCTGCTGCTTGTTTTCCGACATGATCCTGAAGGAGTGTGAGAACTTGGCATCGCACGCCAAAAAAAAAGAAAACTGTCCCCTTTCGGAGCTCCTTTTGGATTCCCGTGCCCAGCCCCAAGGCTGCAGGGGAACTCCCCCTGCGGAAGCTGAAATGCCCGACTCCCTGGTATTGGCCGAGAGCACAGGAGTTCAAAGACTCAGGAAACACTCTGCTCTGCCGTCATATCGCCTATATGATTTGGAGAAGCAGAAAGCTGATGTCTGCATACGCGGACCCAGTAAGGAATGGCACATCTGGCAGCCAGATGCATAAAACTTACCCCCGTCTCACGGGGACGGGCTGCACACAAAGTTTTCACGACACTGAAAGGAGTAAATGTTTGGTAAATGAGGATTTCATGAATCCAAAATGTTCGTTTTCCAGCTTCTCAAACGCGGAGCAAACATTGGACTAAATTTAGACACATGAGACCAAAACAAGAGACAGAAACAACCATCAGGTGAGGAAATGAGTCTGTTCTTTGCAAAAAGATCATGGCAGGAACCTGACAGACAAGAGGATCGGCTTCCTACCATGGCTGAAAACTTATATAACAAACCCATTTCCATATGTCATTCCAAGGACTTAATGAGCAGGTTTCCTTTAGCCGCCACCACAGTCATGCGGGATAATATGCACCTTCCTATTTGGCTCAAAGGCCACCAAAACGCTGATTATATATTCATCATCTAGTGATATTACAATGTTTTATCGACAGTGGGCACATGTGAAAGGTGGCGCTCGCTGACATTTCCTGCAGAAGCCTCCGGAAAACAAACAAGACTGCTGCAGAACCGTCAGAAGCTGGCTGAAATGTCTCCTCTCTTACCTTCCAGACCATCACCTGTGCTGGGAAACCATGACGCCAGCGTGTACCCCCCCCCCCCCCCCCCCCACCCCGTCTTACAAGGGGCTAAACATGAGCTAAGCGTTTTGATTTTTCCGCTCTGATG
>CAAE01014749.1:387280-404307 GCA_000180735.1 Tetraodon nigroviridis | reverse complement strand
GAGAGTTGTGGGGTGACACTTTACCATCAAGCCCTGCGTTCTAGGTGCCGCATGCAAACAGACAATGACGCGACTGGAGAGCCATGTGAAATATTTATCCATGTGGCTGCTGGATTAATAATGCATTATCCTTGAATTTAGCCACCACCACACTTTGCTCTGCTGTGCTGCCATTCCAATCATTCAGGGATGATCTGCAGCTTTAAAACATCAAATTTGGACTGTGGCAAATTCAGATTAGAGCACAGCTGGATGCCAACAGCGCACGCTTCACTATAAATAAGCGGCGGCCATGTTTGTCTAATTTGAACGGCTGCTGAATGGGGAAAATCAGGTTTTAAATGCTGATATGACAATAGCTTCTTTGTTCCTGTTATAGAAGCAGCTCAGTCATTTGACAAAGAGAGAATTGTAGCCTCACAATGTTCAGATGTCCCAGCAAGCTGGTTTTCTGGCTTGGCTTTTCGTTCTGTGGTAGCCGGGTACTGGTGAGGCCCTCCCAGGCAGCACACTGAGACCTATGGGATGCCGCGTGACTCTAGTCTGACCTCTGCTGCCGATGAATTTCCATATTTATAACCACTCTATCCCATAATCCACATGCATAGAGAGGCTCGTGCTGCTGACAGGTTTACACATGGACACGCACACACTTGTTAGCACTTGCAAATACGGATTAAATGTGAGAAAGTAGTTCCAATTCGACTGAAGGAGAGAAGGGCCCTCAGCTCTATCCCCCTGGAATTTCTGTGTGTGGTTTGTGAGGGAAACATTCTGGTTCAAAACAAAAGAGCTTTTGGGTGCACATTGAGTGGCTTTGCTGCAAGAGGGAGAGCGAGAGAGAGAGAGAAGAGGACAAAAAGAGATAGAGATAGAAACCTTTCGACAGATTGTTTTAAATTACCATAATCAGAAATGACCGGGAAATTCATCAGTTCTTTCACAATTCAGGCCCGTCTGGTTCAAACTCTTCCTTCTATCCTATTTTATTCTCCAGCTTTTATCTCATTACTTTCTCCTCAGGTGTAATTACTGTTGTGGCCACCTGCCTGCTGCACGTGCAACCTTTTAACTGGGAGGTCGTCTGCAAAGGTCAGTGCTTAAAAGTCCCAAGTGACTGAACAATGAGTGATGAGTTTGGCCTCAAGATTTCCAGGGATGATTGTGTTCCTCATCTAAAGCTTTAAACAAACCAGGAAGAGATATTAGCCAGCATCTGACATAATAAAACATGTAAAAATCTCTTTAATAAAATTGTTAAAATTGTTTTCAAGTCAGAGGTTACATCCTAAGGGGGCTATTCAGGGTCCTCATCAGCACGAAAAAGAAACGGAACAGCATATTAATGATATTAATCCAATGGCTATAAACACGTAAACAAAGGGAAACATAAATGGAGTAAGAATGGGGCCTTGGGGAATTCCACAAAAGAGTGACACTGAGGGAAAAGTTAAGCCAGATAAGACCTAAAGCTCTCTAAAGCTGTGCCTTTAATCCCTGTTGCTGGAGGTGAGGGATAAAGATAATGTGGTGTGAAAACAGATGATATAGCTAGTCTCCAAAAGGACACTTCAGCACCAGGAGAAAGAAAACCTTACAGAAGCAACTTTCAGACAGAGTCCTCCACCTCTTTTATTAGTGATAGTCTTATTACATCTCTATAATTGTGCTCTTCATTGTGTTTCTGTGTTTTCATTGAATCAAGGTGCAATGCATGATCATTCTGCACAAAAGCATGTGGAAAACTTCCCACATGCCTGCAGCCAAAGCCAGTGTCATCGTGTCTTCAGCTCACTTGGGGTTTCCAAACACACAAGAGGCTGACGACACTGAAAGCAAATGAAATCATCACAACATCATAAATATCAGCTCTGGGGAAAATGCTGCTTCACTTGAAAACCGGAGCTAGTGGATGGTATTTAAATAAATGTGTCTCGTTCTTCGTTGCACTGGAGTCTGGAAACACTGTGGTACTCCAAAACACACAGAAATAAAAATTACTGTAAAAAAAAAAACAATGCTTACTATTTTAAAACAATATAATGTACATTATATGTGGCTGTTTAATCATTTCATTGAAAACAAGGAAGACAAAATAAAAAAACAGGAGACAAATTTTCAAGAAGGTGGGTGGTAAAAACAGTCAGAAAGAGGAGGAAAGCTATGAAAAGAGGAAAGAAATGGATGTGTAATGATTTCAGATAAAAACAGCAGTGAGAAAAAAAGAGGAAGAGGAACAGTATGGTTTTTAGAAGCTCATGAGGGGCTGGAGGAAGAGTCCCAGTGTTCCCAGCACGCACACTGTCACGAAAACCCAGAGGAAAATCCTGTCGATGACCATGGCCACGTATTTCCAGTCATCCTCCACCTGAGAAGATGAAAAGATTTTACACTGGGGATAAAATACAACATGAAACAGTCCATATCCGACTTCCAGCAAACGCGATAGTATTCTGGATGAACATTTCTATTGGTGAACTGCTGCATTCACTGTCGTGCCGTATCTTAAGAGGCTTTTTGTGTGTCCAGGTACTAACAATAGCACCGTGGCAGCGCTGACCCTAGCGTCATTGTCAGTGTCTCCAGACGAGGCCACATCCCGCGTGCCTCAAAGAAAGATCTCGGCTTTGCTCGGAAAAAGCAACAAACATATCAGGCCCGAGCAGAGTGTGCAGCCCGTATAATGCAAATCCTCCCATCTGTGACTTAAACAGGCAGCTTTACACCCCCTTTATAGCTCCCTGGAAACGGTTTCCACGTTTACAGAGCCCGACTGGAATTCAAGCACTGCAGAGATAGTCTTTCAAACGCAATATAGCTTTGTTGCTGTGTGGTGGTGCGCATTCATGAGCGTCCCCTGAGGGTCAGCAGTTCTGTCTGGGGTGGGTTTAGTTAGTGACGAGGTGGAGGTGTCTGCGTGGACATTCCTGTCAAGCATTTTACACGCTTCCCTTCCCTGTGCTGTTGTCATAAATAGACATTTTTTTTTAAAAAAAGGTTTTATATTATGAAAAATCACAATAAAGAGTTAGCATAATGCTAAAGACGCTCACCTCTTTGGCTTTGTTGCGAGTCCTCATGTTCTCTGCGATGTACTTGACGCTTTCTATGGCCTGCTTGACCTCTGGCGACACCACGGAGAAGGCGACAACAGCATTGACAGGTGAGGGGGCATTTAATGACCTGGGCAGTTTGGGCAGCTCCGATTCCTGCAGACCCTGGTTCTGAGAAGCCTGGGAAGAAGGAGGAGGGGGCACCTTGGGCGGGGCCACGGGAGTGGGTACTTCCTTTCCTCTGTAGGGGAACCTTCTGTTCATATCCCGCTTCATGTCATGGTTCATTGTGCCGTACTCCACACAGTTCATGGAGCTGCCAGCTAAGGTGGCTCCCCCTCCTCCGGCGGCCCCATCCAGGGGGGGACAGGCCACACCCCCAGTTATGCCCCCCACACTCACGCTCCCTGAGCTGCTTCCTCCTCCTATGCTGCTTTTTCTTTTCTTGTTTCCAGCACTGCTTCCATTTCCTCCTGTCACTCCTGGAACACGGGTCGGGGAGGAGCAGCCCTGGTCGATGGGCCTCCTCATTAGCATCACCCTGGGCAGCACCCCGAGGAACACGGCCTTCACCCACTCCGGCATGGTGTGGGTCATCGGGGTGCGGTAGTGCACGTTGAGCACAAAGACGGTGATGACGATGCTGAGCGTGACAAAGATCATGGTGAAGAGGAGGTACTCGCCAATTAGCGGGATGACGAGTGACGTCGAGGGGATGGTCTCGGTGATGACCAGCAGGAACACGGTGAGGGAGAGGAGGACGGAGATACACAGGGTGACCTTCTCGCCACAGTCGGAGGGGAGGTAAAAGACCAGCACTGTGAGGAAGGAGATAAGGAGGCAGGGGATGATGAGGTTGATGGTGTAGAAGAGGGGCAGCCGGCGGATGTAGAAGGAGTAGGTGATGTCCGTGTAGATCTCCTCGCAGCAGTTGTACTTGATGTCGTGCTTGTATCCTGGCGCATCGATGATCTCCCACTCTCCACTCTCCCAGAAGTCTTTCAGGTTCACCTGAAGAGACGAAAGCAACCTCAGGTCACAGGCGGAAGTTTGATAAAAGAGCTCCGATCAAATACTGTGATCATTAGCTTTACTGCGCCGATGCACCGAACCTGTGTAAAACCAATAAATAGTCATAGTTTTAACCTAACTCAGAGATCTAAAATGTTCTTTTAAACATTCACAGACTCGTGCAGAAGTACTATTATTATTGTTGTGCTCCCTAGTTCTCCCTCTGACCTTGGAGCCAATGAGAACCAGGTCGATCTTGGCCTTGTCGTAGGTCCAGGAGCCGAACTTCATGGAGCAGTTCTGGTAGTCGAAGGGGAAGTAGGTGATGTCCATGGGGCAGGAGGATTTGAAAATAGCCGGGGGGAGCCAGGTGATGGTGCCGTCATACTTGAGCAGAGCCTTGGTTTTGTCTTCTACCAGGAAGTCACCAACAGCACTGGTGAACGTAAATGTCATTTCACTTAGAGGCCCTCACAACATTTGAGTGGAAATGTCAGGAGATAAAAAACGCACCAAAAAAAAAAAAAGATAAATCACATATCTGGAGGAAATGTTCTGCATTCAGGGACCAGAATGATGTAAGTATAAAACTTCAAACTCACTTGTTGTACAGAACGATATCTGGCCTCCAAATCTTATTGGATGGCACCCGTATGTATTCAATCCCATCATACTCCACAGGGACCCATCTCAGTTTGTAGTCATTCCAGACCTGAAACAAACAGATGCACTACGTCTAAACAACGTGGCACCGCTAATGAGTTGATCTAAAGGATAAAAACTACTCACATGTCTCAGCCAAAGATTGGTCTCCATGATCTGGTTGACTGCATCCTGACGAGAGCAAAGAAGCGATTAATAACGAGGGTGGAGGGTGAAGGAACCAGCCAATCAGCGGCCCCTGTTTGCTCTCACCACTTTGACCAGCTGCGATATGGAGACCTCAAACTCCACTGTGACCGGATCAGACACATTTTCCACAGGTCTGATGAACTGGTTGTACCTCCTGAACAACCTCCGGAACAAACGGTCCTCCGACTTTGACGAAGTACAGCCTGAAGGAAGAGAGAAGAAAAGATATATAATCCCGTCTATAGACAGTGTGGATTTACTTGACATGTCATAACAACAATAACAAACATGCTTGTTCAAATTTACATTCTTTATTTCTCCATCTTTAACTTTGGTCTAGAGCAACGGGGAGAAGGACCATGAGAGGAAACGTTCATCTGAAATGGATACAATCGTGGCACAGGATTCCAGATCCGGACAGAGCAAACTCAGCCTGGAAATTGGTTTGTTTTCTGTGTTACTGTCGGTCAGAGCACAGAGCGACAGGACTGAAGGTCATATTGCCACTGGTAAGACAAGTGCTGCAGAGACTTCAGATTCATGCCTGTCCAAGCAGAAAATGTTGCCTCACTGGGGACAGCAGCGCACACTCCCCACCAGCATAACCCCAGAGATCAATGAGCCGCCCTCTTCCGGAAATTCACACGGTCTTTGCTGTTTCTACCACCTGCATCCTGCCCATTCCCAGCAACTTCAACTTTGTCTTTTTAAACATTTTCTATATCGATTGAACAATTTGTCTCTCTTGTTTTGTTGTTGTTTCTGTTGTTTCCTAAAGAAAGAAAACTTGAAGGCAAATGATGGAAAGAAGCAGAGGTCACAGGAACGCCGCCCACGTTCAAGCCAATAAGCCATGGACACGCTTTTCTACAGCACATGCATCCACTTGCACTTACCGAGCAGCACTGAGCCCTTTTAGTGTCGAAGGAGAATGCACTTTTACCAAAAGCGTAAATGGGGCATGACCTATATACGCACAAATATCCATGTTGACTGAAAAAGTTTGTTCCCCTGACAACAAATAAATAAATCACTGACACTTTAGTCCTTTCAAACAAATCCATCACAGAAAACTGGTTTGAAGGCCTGTTTTACAAAACGTTTGTCTCTACCTCAGTAATAAAAATGAAAAAAATTTAAAAACATAAAATTCTTATAGACCGATTTCAGAACTACCTCAAGGTCAATAATTTTATGGGGCTTTTTTAATATATATATATATATGTATATATATATATATATATATATATATATATATATCTTTTTTTTCTCAGTGGATTCTATGCAGACTGAACACTGCATAAAACGTCACTTTGACACAGTCACATATACAACAAAATCTTTATCGTTGGGATAACTGATAAACAACTAAAGATGGACAGACCAAAATGTGTTTTCAAGCAATGTAATAAAGAAGGCTGGTTCTATATTTCCACTGGGAGAAGACAGGGGAGCATATATATTGAAGCAGACCTGAGCCTGAGAGGCTTCTCTTATTCAGATGTTTCATTTCATCATGTTGTCAAAAGTGACTCACTGGGTTTGGGGAAATATCAGATTACATATTAGAAATAACATAATATTTTACTAAGTTTACTCCTTGTATGTTAAGTTTTAATATTTGGCTGTGAAGCATGTTTACCTCAAAAATATACTGTTCTTAAAAGTCATATTTAATCAACAATTTTAGTATTATATTTCTGTAAAGAACCAACAATAGAATAAATAAACCACAACTTACCTAAAGAGAATAAATAGATTATAAGACAGAATAAAGTAAAAATAACTACACAACAATAATAATGGTGAAAATAACGTTAAGTTTCAGTATCTTGTAGTGTGGAAGTTTTGGGTTTAGTTGCTTCAACAGACTTTACAATTTGTGAGGTCTCTGGAGGTGCGCTAAAGCCTAATGAAGCCTCTCTCCTGAGGCCCTCGTGCAATTTCACTTCCTGGTACCTGCCTTCAAAACTGCCCGCTGCCCCCTAATTCCTTCAACTGCCAGAGTCCAGCTCTAAGCTCCTTAATTTGGACGAGAGGAGAAGCAGGCCAATTATAATCAGACAGTTAATTAAACCTGTTTGTTCACTTCAAACTAAAAAAAAAAGGGGGCGACAATTTGAAGGCATTTTTTTTCTCCTAAGGCTAACTCCTCTAAATCTCTTTTTTATCCTTTCTTGGGTCAGAGAACATTAATTATGACCTTTGCTCTTTCACCTCCGGTATGCCTTAATTCCTTCTGCTCCGACATTGTTGCATTACTTTCTAACAAAAAAATAAATAATAAGTCAAAAATAAATGGGCATTCATTTGAAATACCGCTTCATCATAAACTCATTTATAATATTGGTTGTTGAAAAGAGGGCATATTTTCATTCTCATATTAAAAACCAAGCGAAATCATCTTGACAGTCGTTTAATTTCAGCCAGCCCACAGTCTCGGTGACGTAGAACCCAAATGATGCAACTTTGCTCCCACTCGCACAAAGCCCAGCCAGGCAGTCGTGCATTGGGCCCTTTAAATAGCCACATCGATTTATCCCCTCCGCTGTCACTCGCGGCCTGGCGAGCAGCGGATCGACGTGCGGCCTCTTTGATCACGCATGTGCTTAACGGGATGAGCCCCAGAGCGAGTGTTGGACACTGGAGGAACTAATTACCCGCTGATAATGCACCGCTGACAGAGTGTGTGAGGGATGGAGAGGAGACAGAAAGACGAAAGGCGACAGCGGGAAGAGCCAGGGAAACGCTTGGTAGCGTGTCTTTGCTCTCCAGGGTTTTTGATGGCCCGGCTGTGACACGCTGAACGCTGCACAAGACGATCTGCAGCCATGACCGCGTGCGTCCTGACCACACCATTTAGCATACGCTGCATGTTTTGTCCTCCATTTGTCATCATGTATGAGACATCATATATCCTCTGGAACATACGTGCAGCCACGCGTTCCTATTTATGTACGGTGAAGTGACTCACTTGAAAGAATATATTTCTTTTTTCCTCACTGATGCATGAAACTCGGTGGCTTCTTGGTTCCACGCCATCCTGGGAGCAGACGTGGGGGTTTTAGGAGTGGAGAACATGTTGTGAGACGGATGTCATCCTGATGCAGCTGCAGGAGCTCAACCCAAGGACGTGTTGAACATGAGCACAGTTAAGCAGGTAAACAACATCAGGGGAATAGTTGACAGATGCAGCGTGGGAGAGAATTAAGCTTCAATAATTGCTTATTCTTGTGCTCTCCCAGCAGTAGTGATGGATCCAAGCCTTCCGACAGCCCGTTCCTGTGATGCCAAACCCTGCACCAGCCCCAATGTTGCATCGTGACAATCACAGATAAATCTCATTAGTCTGATTCTGACATAACTCTTCCTCCGCATTGGCGGTGTGTCACACAGACAGCAGAGGGACGCTCATCCCTACAGGCCTTCTGACATTTTCCTGAGGAAGTAATGAGAGGCAACAAGAACATTGTTTATGTCATCTGGAATCATCCACAGCAGCGCATGAATGAATGAAGGAGTGAATGGTCAGATGGTCACGCAGCCAACCAGCCGAAGGAAGGAGAGCTTCTCCCAGAGATGCAACACGATGTCTTATTACGGAACCTCTTTTTATATGTTGTTTATGATCAATACATTGAGGATGAAAAGACCCGGCAGCAGCTGATAAACTGATCAATACCTCATTAGTTTTTCTGTGTCCTCAGGAGTTTGACCAAATGTTGTTGTCTCATTCTGAAAAGGTTCATTATGACAATCAGCCTGTTTACATGACAAATTTGATCGTTATCTGATTTCTGGAGTGATCGGATTACTTGACTGAGGTGATTCTTTCCAATTTATCATTGTCAGATGGCCTAAATAATTATAGAAAAATCGATTTTAACCAATAGATTTCTCCACAATACCCAGATGTCTTCATGCAACCATTTAGTCTGATGTATTCTCTTCGTTTATAGTGCTGAAAAAAACCATGCTGTATAGATTATCGTTTTTAACAGTAGTAAAACCAGATTTGAGCGGACAGTTTATCCCCTTTAAACACAGGTAAAATACAATATGCATGGTTTAATTTTTTATTTTGCCTTCAGGAGGCTTATCAGCTGTCGCGTCCTTACTCGTCTGGCCCTCACCTAAGACTCCAAGTCCTGCCAGTGGTTTTTTGAGAGCTGCAGTTATTGTTCCAGGCAGCTCGATGAGCAGAAGGCATGATCGGAAACAACGGGGGATAGGCTCCACTGCACTCCGAAGCCCATTAATTGTATTACTCTGTGCCAGGCAGCAACGGCACGCAGCCAACGGAACGTGTCTCATTCACGCAGTACAGTCAGTGATATTTTTTAGGATGGATCAGACGCAGCGTGACAAGAAAAGGACAAGACGTTAAAACAGTCCACCATTCGATTCCCCTGAACAGGCAGTATGTGCTCTGCTTCATTCAGCTATTTGTGCACAGAGGATGCAATCTCAAAGTACCATATTTTTCTCCATTGCCCAGACATGATCAATCAAAAGCTTTTTTTAAAAAAAAAATGCTATTTTAAGTCGTCCTGACAGCAGAACCTGCAAACGACAAGAGGAGAAATATTATAATGCTACTTTAAGGGGTTTGACTGATGAGCTGATGAGCTGCAGGCGTCAAGAAACGGTGGTTGCAAAGAAAAAAAAAAAAAAGTGGGGTCAGTACAAACAGATGATGTCTGACCAAGGGAAGAAGAGGAGAAGAGGTAAAAATATTCCTGTTGTTCATCTGAGGCTACTTCTGCTTCCCGTCTTCTTTAAGTGTGACTCAGTCCACTTCAGCACTGAACATCAGGACGTGTGTGTGTGTGTGTGTGTGTGTGTGTGTGTGTGTGTGTGTGTGGATGGATGGTGCCGTGGTGGTGCTGTGAGGAAGGGGTGTTGTGGGGGTCCTTCAGCAGCCATAATCACATGACAATCGTGTTAGCGCCACCACGCAGGCCCTGAGCCACGCATGAGGACACATTTAGACACACTCAGACACACTGCAGCTGTGCTGCTTCTGGGAGAGAAACCAGAGAGCTGATCCGTCGTTCCCAGCTCAGAGGAGCGTTTCAGTCTGGCAGAGCAGCGAACACACCCGACCATGCCGTGAAACATACTACTTCCTGCAAGCGGGCTTAGATAAAGTCCCCCGGGGATTAGTATAAACTGTTTCAAATACTGTTTGGGGAAAGAATATTTGATATTCGCCTTTCCTTGGCCGCACTAAGACTCACAGTGTGCGTTTTTTAACCTTCGTAATTAGAATTCTCTCTGGGCAAAACTTGTTTGAAAGGGGGATCCTCTTCACTCTTTCAACACTCAGCTGGGGCCCATTAAAATGCTCGTTAATATGAGAGAAAGGCTGGAGCGTGATGCAGGCATGACTGGACACCTCTTCCTGCTTCTTTCTGGGCTGGTGGTGACGCAGGAGCCTTAACCAGCACCGTCTCACACCTCAAACATGCTGATATTCCACCACACAAGCTGCGTGTTTTCCTTTTTCTCCATTCCTTCAGCCTTTTTGTGCTCTTTACCTCTGAGCTAAGTCGACCTCGATTCTGCGGACTGCAGCATCAGCACCCTCTCTGTTGTGGTGACAAATCACCTGATCCCTCGTGCGAGAGACAACACTTGCGTGGGCCACTAATCGGACCCCCACTGCAAGCATGCGTGTGTGTAAATCTCTGTGCGTTGGTGTGTGTGTGTGTGTGTTTTTGAGGTACTTATCTTATGCACAGACAGGGGACAAAAGCCCACATGGGCGGTGAGGGGTTGTGGGAGGAGAGATGGACAGGTAGGGAGGATGAAGGAGGGGAGAGAAAAATCACTCCTTTGTTTCGGTCTTTCGCCCTTAAATGGAAAAGTGGCGAGTTAAATCCGTCCAGTTCAAGGACAAAGTAACAAAGCAGCTGCAGCAGAAAGCGACTGAGCCCAGCAGGCGTGTGGAACAGAGAAGCTGTGTCTTTCCAACGATGGATGAAGCAAGAAAGAACAAAAACACGGAGGAGGGCTCCCACTGGGGGCTCTGGGAACTGCAGGTGGGACATTTTCAGGACTGGACTTTGAAAAAAACCTCCACCTTCAACTGAAAACTCACTAAGTTATTTATTAGTTTATAGGAAATAAACAAAATCTACAATAAAGGTTAATAATTTATCAACCAGCCATCTTTACAGTTGTTTACTTTTTTGTAGTTACATGATAAAGAGAGTTTAACATTCATTTTAACATTTTCATGTCTTTTGTGGACAGCATATTTGTCAAAGCAGATGCAGATCTGTCAGTTCCTACCTGTGTTTAGCTGTTCCAGGTGTGTTTTACCAGTGGCGAAAAAAGCTAAATGGTTGTTTAAACCTCCTCCAAGAGAATTTTATTCAGGTGTTAAATAACCAACATAAAAGGAGAAAGTGCAGGTTTGTTCTAAAGAACTTGAAAATGTACATTGTTGTGGAAGTTGACCAAAAAAAATCACAATTTCAGCATCAGAAATTCTTCTATCCAGAATACAAACGCACACTGACTGACAGAAACCAGCAACCAGCAGATCAAAGCTGGAAGCACAAAACACCTTTCAGTTATTTTAACCTCCACATAGATCAGAACAGACGTCCCGCTGCGACGAGAGCCCCCAGCTGGGAAAGGCTTCTCTGCATCTCTTCTCTCGGTGCAGATTTGACTGTCAAATATGAATAAAACCCAAAGTTCTCTATGAAAACATTAACGCATTCCTCGCTTCTCTGGGTCCCTCGGGAGCCCCTCTGAAAACAGAAGGCCTCACATGAACCCAGGTGAAATAAATTATTAAAACAATATATTTTGCAACTGTTTTGGAATCAAAAGTCAGAAGGGGAGCTCAGAAAACAGCTCAAAGACCAATCAAAGGCCATTCAGCTGGGACAAGATGTCACGGATATGAGACGTGACCCAGCCATGAGGGAAATGAGAGATTTCATGACAACTTCTCTTTTCTTCTCTCTGCTAGATCCTAATTTTATCATGATTCCTTTAATTGTATCAAGTTAAAAGATAAGCTTCAGGGTGGGAATCTGCCCTGACCTCTAACCTGCGTGGGTGCCCCCATCCCTCCCCACAGGGGGTGGAGGGATCAACCTGTCATCCGTGGGTCTGCTGCTGCCTCACGCGACCTACGGGCGTTCGGGGATACGCAACCACCACACATCAGTTCCTCCACAGCAAAGTCAGCTCTGCCCCTATTTACGCGTCATTTCGGCAGTCAATTAGTTCCAGCATCCATGAGCTCTGTTGCCTGATTCACGCGTCCAAGAAGTCCTGGGATGAGATTCCCCACTCCAGCATCATCAGTAAACCTGCGCACATATTTCTGAACCAACATCAGCACAAACGCGACTAGTCAACAGGCTCCGTCCTAAACTGGGTTTGTTGTTTCGATAATGTCTCATCCACACTAGATTCCACTGTGGGAGGCTTGAAAGGAAGCAACTTGAGGAGTTCTAACCCTAATGGAAGGCGGCTGCAGAGTCGCTGCGCGCTGCGCACGGACGCGTGCTTACCTTGCGCTGCGAGGAGGACCAGCAGGAGGACGCTCGGCACTTTCCCGGGGAAATTCATCGATACATAGGCGCCGGGAAATGACTCTGAGGATGAAGGTTAGCGGCGACGGTCTTAGAGGTCCTCACCGAGCTGCCACAGACGCACCCAAGGCTGAGAAATTAGAGCAGAGGCGTCTCTGCGCGCCGGGAAGTGGAGAGGTTGGAGTCGCGGTGCGCTCCGGCGTCATGAATAACTTCTGCGCGTTCGGCTCTCTGTCTCCCTCCGCCCCTGCGACCCCCCCAGCCCCCTACCCCCACCCCCACCCCCAGCCCTGAAACCAGGGGCCAAACTTAGAGACTTGACTCACACTGACTCACAGGTAACACACGTGGTTTAATTAGAGGGTTCCAAATATGGGTCCAAAATAATAATTACATACCTCTCACACCCATACTCCATGTAAATCCTGTAGAAAATATTTATTGGTGTACATAGTGTCACATTCCTACAGAAAGTATTTGTATTTATCTGCCTTCTTCCTGCACTTTCGTACTTTTCTCCAACGTTTTTGCTGCTGGAACAGTGCAATTTCTCCGCTGTGGGACAAATAAAGCTCTATTCTATTCTATTCTATTCTATTCTATTCTATCTATCTATCTATCTATCTATCTATCTATCTATCTATCTATCTATCTATCTATCTATCTATCTATCTATCTGTCTGTCTTGACACTCCTTCATTTGATGTGCATCATGATGCTCAGCCAGCAGAAATGCTGGAGTCCTGCAGCAGCTGCAGGTCAAATAATGGGAAGTTGATGCATTAGTGCATTGCAGCACTGTGGAACGGAAGGGCAGACGTGCAGCCTTCAGGCTTGTATTGAATGATCATTGAACAATGGATTTACTGGAACGTTGTTTTACGGTTAAACAAATCATTCAAGAAATTGTTTTAGTTTTATTTCTGGTTTAATTTTTTTTTAACCTGCTTTGTGCATCTATGGCATGAAATAAATAAATTCCACATTACACACTCACACACACATGCACAAACACAGAGGAGAGTGAGTTGATATGAGACTGTGATATAGTGTGTGAAATGCAGCAACTGATTCTATAAAGTAGCGTCTGTGTCAGCCTCTGCAGGTCAGCAGCCTGGAGGCTGCAGTCAGCTGCAACTGCTCAGTCTCCAATTTTAAGGTCAATTAGTCTGGTCATTGTTGGAAGCTGAAGTCTGTTTGCTGTTGAGGGTTGGAGGCGAAAGTCTGAGGTGATTTAATGCCTCCCGTCAGCCAGCGGTGTGCACCAGAAAGGAAAACAGCACAGAACAACAAAAAAGGAAAAAGCCCTTGTGACTGAAACACATCAGTTTACATCTAATTACTACTAGAACTAAAGCATCATTTTGTCATTTTTAATTTATTTTTAACATATATCTGATCAGATCGATTATGTTAACACTGGTTAATGCTACTCGTTCTAACATTGAGCTAGCAGCCAGTCACTGGGATGAAAAAAGAAATTAACCAAATCAATTGTGCTATAAACACAGAGCATTACTTTACTCTAATAGGTAAAATGGCCCCATTAAAAGCTTTTCAGCTACATACTACAAGCCAAAAAGAGGTGAAATCGTTTTAACACATTAACACATTTACACAGACATATATAAACCAAAACTGCAACCAAAACCTTTAACCGTAATGTTTTTAATGAAACTATGTCCTGTATCAGTCTGGTGTGCAGCTGCACAGCTGTTTGTGCTTCATTTTGCTCTGATTGTGCAGAAAAAGGCAATTAAGAAGATGATTTCAACAGGAGCATCTGCAGTGAAGCAGGAATTATTCAGGTTCACATCAGGAGATTACACCAGCAACATGGGGCCGGCTGGTGTTGCAGGCCAAGCGTCTCCCGCCGCGGCTGCATCCAGACACTGTTTTCTCCTCTAGCAGTGGGAGAGAGACAGAAACACTTTGATTTGATCCTTAACAGTCACTGGTTTCCTCCTTCTTGCCTTTTTTTTTGGTCTCTCTGGCCTGTGAAATAATGCAGAGAGATGCACTGTTAAACAAGAGCAGGCATCTGGTCGGACAGCTCAGACGGAGCACAGGGACCTCGGGGGCCTGGTGCAGACAGCGGAGGAAAAGGGCAAAAGTAGCTGTTAGAGAGCGTTCAGACAGGACTGTCCCAGCTAATCCACATCACACCCGCGCTTTCCTCCTTTACACCTGTTTGTCTCCTTTTATAAATCAGAAACAGTCAAGCTAAGAACAAAGCAGAAAGTCCGTTATCTGCCTCTCATTTAGTCAAACTAAGTCGGGTTTTTTCGCTCTTCATCAAAATAAATATAAAGAGTCAAGAAAGAGCATAAAAACACTAATTAACCATAAGAAAAGTCATTTATTTGTTACATTACCAACCCATGGAAGTGTAGCTTCAGGTGCTGCCATCTTGTGCTGGTGATGTCTTTTGCAGCCAGTAAGATGATGATGACAAGCTAAATTAAACCAAATGAAGGTTAAAAAAAATACATAGCTTGACAAATAAAAAGCATCAAAAAACAGAAACCAGTAGAGTACATTAGGCTGTGTTTACAGCCCATGTTTACAGTCCACAGTTATCCATACCTAAAACCTGTAAAATTCAGTTTTTGTTATAGGATAATGTCATTTATTTTTGAATCTTGTTGACATAGTTTAGAGAACAGCACTCATTATTTATTAAGCTTTGCTGTAAAACTTTTACAAGCAACGACTGAGTCATCGTTGGGCTGAAGGAGGATGAACCATGCCCTTTAAGGAGGAAAGACAGAGCTGAGGGAAGCCCAGGTCTCCCCCTGCCCCTCTTGCCAGTGATCTCAACTCCTTTCCAGTTTGTTCCCACCTCCATTCTATCCATCATTCCTGGCATCCTTTGCTCTTTTCCAGTTTGCCCCATCAGGCTGCTGTCTGCTTTTAGACCCTTACTCTAACTCTCCTCCTCCTCCTCCTCCTTCTATGACTGTTGTCGGCCATCTTGTCCTGTTTGTAGCCGCCGGCAGCTAATTAAATTCCCTTCACAGTCTGAATTACAGTTATCTGATTACTGATAATGAAACTTTTCTTCCTGGACCAGTTTCACACCCTCCTAGAACAAGTTCACAAATGAGGAGCAACAACTTGCGAACGGTTTCTCCTCCTGGGGCTTGCTCGCACGGTTGTTCTGCTCAGTGGGTGCATTTTCCACATCCGTCCTGCTCCCTGACTGACCAGCAGTTTCATTTTCATTAAATAGCTGCAGCCTGGAGGGGTTGTTAAAGCTGGAACCATCCTTCCTTCCCGCCACAGATGATCTGCTCGTCATGGCCGAAACATTGTCTCTGTTCCAAGTATGTTTAGTATGTTTTATTAATAACTCCCTGATCAGAGGGCATGCTAGGATAGCAGATATTGTGACCATGCAATCAGGTTGATGTAAATCCTGTCAGACAAGAGACAGATTCACATTTGATGTGGTGAACAACTAAGAAAAATTGTGACAAAGATGGATGTTGCAGTTGAGATTGAAAATTAAATACAGCAGTTGTCAAATCTAACAAATATACCTGTCAAATATAACAAAAGCAGATAAATACAGTATATACTCTTTTTAAAACCTGTTTTGTGGATGTTTTAAACTATGCTTCATAAACTTTTGATATAAAATGATGGTAAAACATTGCAGTTATGCCTTCGGCCACTAGTTGGTAGCATCGGGCACTCTAATCGGTTTTCGAAGCAGTAAAAGATCATCTAACTCTCCAATTTAAAACCTTGTAAAGTGTCTGGAACAAAGCTCGGTGCTTGTCCCCAAAGATCAGTACTTCAGCAAATCAGAGTGGAGGATTGATGCCTCCCTGACCCAACTTCACCGCAGCTTCACGGTCAATAATGCTGTACATAAATATTGACCACGGAGCTGAAAGGGCAGGTATAAATCCTATGGGGGATAATGGAGGAGTGGCAGGAATATGGGGGGGATACAGGAAACACATCAAGCCGCTGTCATCCTCCATGCTGCCCCAGAGTCCGATTACAGACGGAAGGGCTAGGCAGCCAGAGCTAGACTGAGATTTCAGTCATCTAAAACTTAAATAAAGACAGGCATTATTCTAATGATGGGTTTGTAAATAAACACCTCACTGGCATGCATTCACAGGGAAGCCTTTAAATGTTCTGATTAATAAATGACTCCCTCTTGTTCAGTTTGAAGGCTTCTTGTGCTGTTTCTCACCATTAGCCACTATTTTAAACTCACCAACAGTAGCCACTGTTTCCCCTAACAGGGCAGTTCTTCCCAGTCTGACTCCTTCTTTTCTAAAATCCAGCAACATCACTGTTTATGGTTCCCAGACAGAAGGAAAAGTGACCTCCATAACACCAGCAGCACCAGCCAGTTCCTCCAGCAGGCCTCCTGACCCCAGCTCAGCTTCCATCCTAATAGAAATTGACGCTGACGTCAAGAAATCTGATTGATGGTTCATATGAGGGCCCATCGTGGGGAAAAGCACAGGCTGTAATTGCTCCAATTACCTCCCAATCAATGGTTGTCACCTTTGGATATGTCCCCTGGTGT
>CAAE01014749.1:358733-382494 GCA_000180735.1 Tetraodon nigroviridis | reverse complement strand
AGAGCTCATAGTTTGACATAAAATGTTCTGGGACTAAACAGATGAAACAAAACTGGCCGATGCTGTTCTGACCCACCTCTGCTGTGTGTAGTCCAGTGATGGGACCGTGAACGGTGTCATGTGTGCAAACACTTCACCCCTGTTGCACTCATGTGATGATGACAAAATCTACACACACACACACATAAACACAGCCATTCCTAAAGTTCAAGTCCGGTGTCACAGATTAGCTGTGGCAGCACTGTAGCGCTGCCTGTTCTCGGATGTGATGGGCGCGTAATGAGGCTCGCAGCGCACACAATCTGCTTTCAGTCCAAGTGATAACGATGAGTCACGATATCACACACACACACACACACACATACACACACACACACACACACACACACACACACACACGCACACACACACACACGGCTGATTTTCCTCTCTGACAGTCTGAATGGTTTGGAGAGCTTTAGCGACTGTTGGTTGCCAGGAATGTGGATGCTGCCAAACTTTCAAAGCCGTTAAAACTCAAATGAAGCAAACATTTTCAACAAACTAAAGTTGCCCTCAAGAAACTGAATCTACAGACTTTAACCTCAAATGGGCGACGAACCGGTTGCTTTGGTTCATTTTAGGCTGTTTTTTTTGCAAATTCACTGCTGTCCAGGGCCTAAATATGCAGCACACGCACACACACGTTCTGTGCTCTTCTGGATAAAGAAATGTTTCTATGGGATCTTAATGCTTTCAACATTCATCCGAAACAAGATTTCCTCCCCCCACTTTTATAAACATGAATTCCAAGCAGTTAAAGGACCCTCAAGGATCAGCTTGACAAAAGAACCAGAAGCTTATTCCAGGTTCCAGTCACAACACAGCCTTCACAGCAGATTCCCTGCAATGAGATTAGGTCTTGGGGTTGAAAACTGCTTCAGATTTCCCTGAAAATGTGTCTGTCTTTTCCACGACGCCTCCCAGGCAAAACACGGGAGCATAACTGGGTCAGGCTGCATGTGTAAATGGAGGTTTAGAAAAGCCCCAAATGTGAGGCCTTGCAGCATAAGCTACAGTCAGATTTAACGTGAGACCTTGTAAGAACTGTGATATCTTGTACCTCTACCTAGTGACTGCTGTCGATGCGGGTGGACCATTACAGCCAGCTTCTGTCAGAATGAGTAAATGGAGTAAAAACAGGCGGGAAATGTTAGAGAAAAAGGTTGTGAACTTCTTCCAGGTGAAGAACATTTTTTTGTTTTTGAGCTAAGAACAGTTGGAAGACCCGGATGACCCAACCTGTGGCTGCACAGACAGAAGGTTCAGAGATATATGAGGAGATAAATGTGCCATCAACTCCAGCGGCTGGAATGTGTCTTTATTTTTAAGTGGAGCATGTGTGTTTTGGGACACTGCCCCAACTTCCTAAACACACACTTAATGAATTTCAAAACAGAAAATTACAGTGATCAGAGAATAGGTTTTATTTATGTTAGCATCAGGCCACAACATGACAAAATGCAGGAAAACTGAAGGAGGCCGGCTGTCTTCTTACTGAAACAGCTGTGAGGATGCATCCAGACTGACCTCAGCAATAAATTTGCGCCCAGACGTCTCAAAAGTGTGCAGTTAGCAGCTTTTGACAGCTTTGAACGTCTTCTTTCTGACATCTTTTCCTTGCCTCTCTCTTTGTGCAGCTGTCACATACAATAAACACAGAATACAGAACACATACTAAAAGTATTCGCGATTCGCGGAAGGTTTTATGTCCAGCACCGTAGCTGTCGAAGGTGCAGGCGGGAGAGGGAGAGAGACGCACTGGACGCTCGGTCAGCCTACATCACCGTCCTGCAGGGAGCAGACGAGAGAGCGTCCAAACTCTGCACCCCTGTGACACCAGACCTCAGGGGCAAATGTTTGCTCTGTGGGAACAAGGAAGAGCTGAAAAGATCCCCAGCTTGGGTCAATACGCAGACAACCAGAAATGGTTTCAATCTGAGCTGTGCTACTGATGCACCGGAAACCACATGGATTCATTCAGTAGAATCTAAGACTCCCAACACTTCATTCAGATGCAACCGTGAGCCATGTGGACGGGGCCTTCCTGGGGTTTTTACTGGCCTGGGGGATCCAGCCACACTTGGAAGGAATTGTGTTCCTGTAGGTCTTGTGTAAACAGCAATAACACATTAGAGGCTAAAGCATTAAAGTGACAAAAAAACACACATAACCTGATTAAGGCGCATGCTTAAAATCTGGACCAAATATTTCTGGTTTTATCATTTCCTGGTACAGTTGTTTCCATCAAAATGTTTGATGTTTTGTCTCGTTTTGCTTTTGATGAAGGTTTTGTTACATGACACCAGTCTCATCATTCGTTACACAACTTTAATATTTTTGTTTGGAATAGTCCATGAGAACATCCAATCACAGTGTCCATAGTTTTTCCAGGAAAGGAAAGACAGATTCTGGGTTACGAGGAAAACCAGAGAATTTGATCAGCTGACCTAGAGTCATGTGAGGTCTGGAGGTTAAAAGCAATCGCTCGTGCTAAAATAAGCCGTGTGTGAGGTTGATGTAGGATGGGAGAAAGCACTAGGAAGTCTACCAGTGGGTCTCTTCACACATGTATACACACTTGCAGTATCTACGCGCGCACACACACACACATGCTTCTGTCCAGCTCATTGCACTCTCCGCATCTCAATAATTCATCCCAGCTAAAATAAAAAGAGCCAACATCTGACAAGCAGATCCTCCACCGACCCAATCAGAGATCATTCTCTGGGTGTTTGTGAGTCATTTGAGATAAACAAACGGCCTCTTTCACACACACAGGCACCGCGTCAAAGTGTAACGCCAGGAAAACCGGCTCTGTTCGGGACAATGCGGATGAGCGGCGCGGTGTGTGTTGTTAGTGCAGCAGGAATTAAAAAAATAAAAATCCCAAAGCCAGTAGATTGTTTGCTGAATTATTCAGCGCATCTGCGGCTGGCCTGCCGGGACCCCAAGTTTCAGGATTCACCTGACTAGGCCGTGTTTAGATGAGTTTGCTCATGAAAAAGAGCCGAGTGCATCCGCAGCCACGAGATCAGAGAGACATTTAAACATTGCTCAGAGTGTGTGTGTGTGTGTGTGTGTGTGTGTGTGTGTGTGTGTGTGTGTGTGTGTGTGTGGAGTGGGGGCACCACAAGGGATTTTAGGGCTCGAACGTTGCACACACGGCCCTGCCATGTGTGAGGATGAGCCAAGCTTAGCCAGTGTCTGTCACAGCTCTGGCCCTTTTTTTTAAAAACAACGATCACATGTTTCTTGTGTTCCGCTTTCTGGACTCACAACAGCAGCGGTCTTCCGATTCTCACCCAATCTGGTTTATGTTTTGCAGGAACTCCTGCACAGTTTTCAACGCTGATCCCTCCGTCCACCCGCATTCTTCACCCACTGAGCTGCACCCAAACCAGCAGCACCAGCAGTCAGTTTCCTATGAAGGGTTGACTCAGGGTTGCAGGTCATTGGCGGTTCTGATGAACACCACAGCAGCTTGAGAAGGCCGAGCATTCGAAGGTTTGCCCACACACGTTTCAAGGCTCTCCCAGGGGCTGCGGAGGAGCTTGTGCTTCTATTTTGGATGAGTTCCTAATGAGCAGCTAGACTCCCTGCAGCATGCGTGGAGTTTGGAGAGCAGAGCTGTGTCGTTGGGAATGCAGCAGCTGAAGGACTTAAAGAGACTGTAAGAGGTTTGCTAACTTCAAGGACCAGCAGAAGTAAACACGTCTGGTTTTAATTTGGCAGGAGTCAGACAAGGTTTCGTTCTCAGACACCGAAATGTTAAAAAGGCGTCTGAGATGGTGTCGCAATCATCATTATAATGATTTCTACATCATCTTCTGTGGCTAATAATTACAATATCATTTTTAAATCTGGGGTCACCTCTCAAAGGTAACAGAGTTGGGGTTTGTTTCCACATTTGCTGCTCATCAGGGGGGCTTTAGCAGCTCCTCTAAACATCTTTAGTTGATCCAGTAAAATCTGCCCGGTTATCTTTATTTTTCTTAGTTTATATTTACATATTCAATCACCTGGACACAGATCCTGATTCTGACTTTCAAACAAGGAGATTAAGGAATGAGTTCCGATTGATTCATCTGTGTAAAATCCCTGTTCTGACAGCTGAAGGAGTTTGTTGTGATTCGTGCCCGTGTTGTGCGCCAGAGTCCGACTGTGGGTGAAAAATCACGTGTTAAAGTGTCTGGCGCGGGGAAATGCCACTCTTTCCCACCGGCCTGCTTTCTGACATCACGTGCTGTCTCCTAAAAACTACACATTGCTGTCAAAAGACGCCTCAGCAGAAATAAATGGATGTCCTGGACTTATATGTTTTATGCGTTGGCACATTGAGACCAAATGGTAATTTTAGGATCATCACGAACTAAAAGCATCATGCACCTATCTGTCCTTTGAGATGTTTGAAAATGAGGGGGTTTTAAAGGTTTACTTACTTGCCACGGTGAGAACCAGGAAAGCCAAGGCTGCTTTCACCGGGACTGCCATCGCGTCCTCCCTCCAGTGCGACACACAAAACTTATAGTTCTCTCGCGTTTTTTCTCCTTTTCTTTGCTCAGCGTGAAGGTAAAAGGATATTCTTTAAAACGGGGGGGAGGAGGGGGGCGCAACTTGATTATAGCTCTTTCATTTCGCAGGAAACACGCCAGCTGAGGCTCGGAGGCGTGTGGAGGAGCTCCCTCCGTCTGCGCTCTGGGAGGACGAGCCCGGCGCTTCCTCCAGAACGCGCCGACGCTCCTCCGCCGGTGCCGGAGCTGTGATTGCGCGCAGTCAAAACAGACCCGAGAGATGAGAATCTTCAGATCTTCACGCGCGATGTCTCCACGCCGTCCTCGGAGAACCTCGGAGGGTCCTACTGTGGGGCTCCCACAGTGGTTTGCGCCATTCTTCGGATAAAAGATTAAACGCCCCGGTCATCACATGCGCGCCGGCCGGTCGTGCGCTCCCTCGTCGGGCGTCACTTTTACCTTCTGCAGGTCTCGGCTGACACAGTTTGGCTTGGCAGGAATCAGGAATGAGGGCTTTTTGGTGTAAAACAGCCTTCGAAACCAACAATGTCTCTTGGCTAAATCACGCTTGGTTGGAGCTCAGACAGTAAGGCAGACCCACGGGTGCCTGAGCTCCGGCTCCAGCTACACACAGCACACTTTCCTCATTATTCCAGTCTGGAGATTATTTTTTATTATACTTTATATATTTATTTACTGTCATTGACCCCCCATTGCAGGCCCTGATCAGCATTGAGCACATTGTGATCGTCTACAATGATCCTGCCGCGATCCATCAGCGAGTACACCAGGGCTGCTGCCAATCTTTGACACAAAGATATAAAAACAAGAAAGATATTATGTACATTCAGGTCTCTCCTATCAGGCTGCAGACCTGTTTCAAATAACGTCATCAGTGATCGACAGCAGGGGTCAAATAAAGGACAATCTCCATGGCGACCATGGCCAAAGAAAAAGGGCTTCATTGCAATAAGACGCCATAAAAGCAAGTATCAGTGTTTATCACCGAAGGTGATGGAGGCAGGCGATGGCGTTTTATCGCAGCAGCCTCATCTGGCGGGTCAGGAGCTGATGGAGACTAAAAGTGAGGAGACTGCAGATATTTGCGCACACAGATCAGGGTGGTGTGAGCAGCCCAGAAGGCCCCCGTGGGGGCAGGGGCCAAAGTGGCTGCGTCTAATTATTTCAGTGTGGAGGAGAGCGGGAGGCAGATGTGATTAAAAGGTAAGCTGAAGAGCTGCCGCCGATGAAGAGGAGCCGGGAGGAGCGCGAGCGGGAAAACTTTGGACGGCGCTCATATTCCCACCAGACTAGATGGAAAATTTCACCTGAATCAAAATTCACAGAATTACATTCCATATTTAGGCCTCACTTGTATACACTCATGCACACACGCACACACCTCACTGAATTATCCTCTAAATGCAACCGAATTGCATTACCCACCCCTCACTTCCCATTATATCTACACGTTGGCAACATGCGAGCGGCCCTCCCAAAGTTTCAGCCCGTCCCTCCTAATGAACATTATCGCTGCAGCCTAAAAGCAGAGAGAGGCCAAATTTAATCAGGGCTACATAAAACACACACACACACACACACACACACACACACACGGGGCCTTGGATGTTATGTAATCAAATACCTGATTGCATTTGCAGGAATAACATGAACATGGTTTCATTAGAGCGGTTGCGATGACCTCATCATCAACACTACACACGTCTCCTTCTCCTCCTTTTCCTCCGTTTCCTCCTCTCCTCTGCCCTCCCCTCAGCACCGCTGATGCACGACTACGGCAACTTGACGTTTCTGCTGTGTTTTTAGTCAAAAGCTGCATTATCATCTTGTTCTTGGGCACCGTGTTTGTGTTTGCATGTAATCAGGGAGAAAACCTGACAGCTGTGCAGCAGCAGTTCTCTCCCTCTCTCTCTCTCTCTCTCTCTCTCTCTCTCTCTCTCTCTCTCTCTCACTCTCTCTCTCTCTCTCTCTCTCTCCCTCTCTCTCTCTCTCTCTCTCTCTCTCTCTCACTCTCTCTCTCTCTCTCTCTCTCTCTCTCTCTCTCTCTCTCTTTCTCTTTAAAATGATTTGGTTAAATTTGCCTCCTGTGGCTTACCAACATGTATGTTGGTATGTATGAAAGTCATTTTAGGGCAGATTATTCCTCTGAGCAGCGCTGGCACGTCTCCCAGGAAGAAGAGATGCACCTTTGGTGCAGTGGTGGAGTTAAAATGTGCGTCTTCAATAATCAAACTAACTTCCAGCACCCATAATTCATGTCTTCTTTTTATTAGAGAAACAAGTCTTCAAGATGTCAAAGTAATGGTCATTTCAAAGACAGAATATGTTTAAAGGATCTGATCACATGATTGTAAACATGATCAAATTAAAATTGTACGATGTTCCATACAGAAAATCAGAGAACAGATCTGGGATCTATTCTCTAATCAGGTCTGGGAACGTCGTCAGACGTCGTTCACGTGTCCCTGTGTTGCACATATATGATAAGAAATTCTTGTCTCTAGGAGACATTTGTGTCTCTGCCTGACATGAGACAGGACTTTAAGAACTCCAGACTAGCAGTCTGTCACAGCCCGTCACTGTCCTGCTCCAGAGGGGCAGCCATGACACTTCCTGTCACTAATCCCTCCGCAGCATCTGGCTCTTCTGTGCATCCTTCATTTCAACCCCCACACTTTATTCCCTTTTTCTCCTCTTACTGCTCTGACTTTATTTTATACGTGCTTCTTTCCTCTCATCTCATATCACCACACAGGCGTAAAATGGCCCGCGGAGCTCCCGGTGGGTCTGAGGAAGAGGCTGGGTGGGAAAAAAAGCAGAACTTTGAACACGTCTGGGCTCAATTAAATGTTCTGACGCAGCCTCGCAGGACGTCCTCACACAGCTTCTGGTCTCTGTCACTTGGCTTTCAGCAGCACAAAAATCTCTGTTCTGGGGTTTCTGTAAGAGCAGCAGAGCTTCAGACGTCTGCGATGTACACGTTCAATCTGCACACGGAGCTTATCTGAATTTTATCGAAGTAGAAAATCAATGCAAATGATTTCTACCCGTCAGAGCACATTTGGAAGGATGAAGAAACCCGAAATCCGTCTTGACTGGGCCTGGGCCGTGCAGGGTGGCGTGCGCAGCACATGCACGGCTGTGAGCAGACACAAGGGCAACAACAGCAGCGCGACGGGCTCAGAACCCCAAACACACACACACACACACACACACACACACACACACCCACGGCTGAAGAAATGTGACAGCGTTCCGCAGGCCAGCATCTCCCAGTGACACACGCTGCTTGTGCACGGCTGCAGGTGTGGATTTATATCTGGCGTTTCCAGGTGCACGAGCGCGAGCACGAGCGTCTCATGAATAAATCAAATATTCCGTACCAGCTTTTCCTCTTATCTCGGTGTTGACATCGGTGAGCCGAATCATCCCACAGGCAGATCTGTTTCCAGTTGGGGTTTTTCGCCTTTATAAACGTAATTTAGAACTAAATATGGGATTTATAGTGACTCGGCACACAACTAGACGGGGAAATGGATAGAAATTCCTTCTTTACACAAGCGTAGTGTTTCACATCGCTTGTTGAAGCTCTTTAAGCTACTTGTCAGTCCGGAGCTAGATGACTCCTGTGTCTCAGGACTACATTAAAAAAAAGGGTCAGAGGTCATATAATCATCACTAATCTTCATCACACCTGAAAATAAAAGTCTTTACTAGCTTTTGCTTTTCCATCCCGCACACACACACACACACACAAACACACACTCCTCCTCCTCCTCCTCCTCCTCCTCATTGTGTCTCTCCATCTTGCACACCTCCGGTTGCACAGCTGATGGTGATGGTCGCTGACAGCTCCTAACGTGATGTCACGGCCGGCCCCGTGTGTGTGTGTGTGTGTGTGAGAGGAGGGGAAATCCCTATGAAATAAATATCCGTCAAAGCCCCTCCAGCGGAGAGGGGGCGGCCTGCCCTGGCTCCCGGGTTCACGTCCAACCCTCGTGCAACTGAGAGCGCGTCTTCAAAAAGGGCTGGAGCGCTGTGAGCTCATGATGCCTTCACCTTCTTTTTTTACACCAGCAGGATGGAGAATCCGTGTACTCTGTCAGCAGGGGACAATCTGCATGAGACACACTCGTGCGCGCTTTCGGGCCGGTGCACTTGTTTTGCAGCCGGCCTGGCTGACAGCAGCAGCAGAAACAGCCGAGGTGTAAAAGCCTCCGGAGAGGCTGAGAGTGGAGGAACGCTGGGAGGAAATCAGCCTGACAGGTGAAGACGGTCCTGCTTTTTCCATCAAATGACGCCATCGACTGGTTTCTGTCCGAGATTAAATCACACTTTTATCTATGAAAGCATGGGGATTAATGGGGGCAGTAACTTTGACTGTGTGTGTATTTAAATAAAGGAAAAACATTATGGGATTTGGGGGCGTGGACCCTGAGGTGTGACGAGGTCCACATCTCATCTTCTCATCACCAGGGAGGGCGGGGTTGAGAGGGGATGAGTAGATGAGATTTAGCGAGGCACAGACAACGGCTGACGGTTCAGGTGGAGCCAGAGCACCAGTGCTGGGGCGGAGACCTTTACTGCCCCGCCTGGCCGTGGCTGGAGTGCCTCCGTATGCAGGGCTTGTCCCCGGGGCCCCGGGGCCCCGCCACACCAGCGCCACAGCTGCCCCGCAGCACTTTGGAGAGCAGTGAGAGAGGTTTCAGTGGCAGGAACCAGCAGGGCTGTAGGAGCTCTCGTGCAGCTGCCTGCGCCCTCGCATTTCCTGCTGGGATGCGTTTAAAGTGATTAGCGTAGGCTCACACAGCGCTACGGGTTTAGGCAGCAGGATGGCATCCAGGAGGCCCGCTTGGTCGTGGCGTAGGAAAGGCTGGCCGTCTGATTTGAGAACGTTCTGTTTCCACAAGGCGTCACAGTCGTGCACAACGCCAAACGCAGATGTGGAATCAGTGGAAACGGTTCCGTTTTTACTGTCTGCACCAGCGCAATGAGCTGTGCAGCGTGAGCGGAACCATCGGAGGGCTGGCAGCCAGAGGCCAGGTTTCACAGCCGGAGGCAGCCCGGCCTCATTCTGTCTCAGGAACACCATCTTAGGACGCCGGTCCTTCACAGACGGAAGAAGAGTCTGCTTAGTCGGCGGTTTTTGTCTGTCTGGAGGAGCAACGCAGTTAAGTTCTCTGCCATCACCGGGAGAAGGCAACAGCGTAGCAGCGTTTAAGGCGCTGCGTCTTTTAACGATGACATTGAGCACGTATAGAAAGAGAGTTTTATATCGGAGCCAGCTAGCTGTGGAGAGACGGGGGGCAGGTGTTCCTAGCGTGGAGCTAGGAGCATCAGATCAGAATAAGCCACTATCTCCCAGGAGGCTGTCGCTGCTGCAACGGCTCACAGACCCCTGGGAAAACCTTCAACTAAAGGATCCAGTTTTGCCAAAAAGTAGGCAACAGAGGAACAAAATGAGGGCTCGTTTTGTTTCTGTAACAGAACAGAAGCCCTGCATGCTTCTCTTTAATCGGTCACCTGTGTGTGAATTATCTGTTGGGATCACAGGGCCTCAAGGTTGGATTTCGCCGGGCTAATCTAAGGCTACAGGTCATGTGACTTTACACAGTTACCGTGAATGTTTTAGGTGCTCAAAACAGAGTCTGTAAGACCACATAGTTGGGAATAAAAGTCCTACCGGAGGAACACAAACCTAGAAAGGACTTTGTGTACTCGAGCGAAGCTTTGAGAAGTTTTGGACTGCCTGTACTCATACTCTGCAGTAGTGACCCAGAAGGTACCTTTCTGCTGGCCAAACTGCAGCTTAGAGCAGCTGGCTTTGAGACCTGCTGCAGGCAGGTGTTTCAGCAGTTTAACCGTGTCGGTTTGGCACCGCAAACCATCAGGTCATGGATGTACTGCAGAGCTGCTCCCTCGGTGAGAGCCAGAGGAAGACTTCTGAGCACGTCGTTGGAGGAAGAGGAGGTCTGACGGTCTCCGTGAGGCGTGAAGTAAATCTGTAAGCCTGGAATTTAAAAGTGACCGCAGAGATGGACGAGAAGGATTTTAGATGAAATCTGATATGGAGATAAAGCGCACCGACTAGTGGCCAGCTGGGGGCATTACAGCTCCAGACTGGAACGTTAAATCTAGTCTCGACTTTTCTTCAGCTCAGAAATCTGACCCGCATTTTAAATCAGGTGTATACAAATTACGAGGTTTAAAAGTTCATATCAAGCCTTTTATTTGGTATACAGATATTCATAGATTTATACAGTATATAGATATGTTTATGTAACACAGGTGCCACTGCAAAGTCAAAGACAAACCTATTTAACTAACAAAAAAAGGAAATTATAGATAAATGTGCTTAATTTTAAAGCTGTGCTGTAAAGAGCCTGTAATGAATAATGACTAAAACTGGAATGATAAGGTAACTGCCAGTCAGAAAACAATCACTTATGATTTATCAATAGAGATCAATCGATTAGGCAGTAGTGGCCACGTGGACTCTTAGTGTTCAACTAGAGAAAAGGGAGTTTAACGTAGTATGTGTACGTACAGACAGTGCAGAAATGTAGAAACAGTAAATAAGAAGGTTACTCACTCACTCACTCGTTGCTTTGTAGTTCATTTTCTGACAGAACAGAAACCCGAGCAGCTCCAGGGGGGCCGCAGACTGTCCCCACTCACTCTCACACACACACACACACACAAAAACACAAGACCGTTGACCACATTCAAAACCAGGCTGGCCTAGCAATCCCTTCACACACTTGCACACACACACACCACAGTAGAAAAGTGGACAGAACAGGTGTAATTAACAAACAGTAACCAAAACCAAAAAAAACAGGGAATACTGACAGAAGTGTGGAAAAAAAAACCCTGGAACCATTAGGAAAGTAGCTCAGAAACGCAGAAGATCTGTTAGAAACTAAAATGACAACAAGACTAAAGGGGAGTGCTGCATAAAAATAAGGAAGTGGTGCCTGTGCGAGCAGGTCGATGTGCGTTTCTATCTCTACATCAGGAGCAGGTGGCAGCTGAAGTGCGTCAAAGACAATTCGGTTTCTGGCTCCCTTGTGTGTTCACTCAGAGTCCCTCTGCACCTCCGAGGCATCGGCCCGACAAATGGGACACGTCCTGTTGGCCTGAGGAGGCAAAACAAGGAAAGGTAGGTGAACAGACGCCTGTACGTGCAGTACGAGCAGCGTCCTTACGCCAATGATGTGCACCATCGAATGAGCTCAGGTGTGGGTACCCACCCTCAACCATTTGTCCACACACTTCCCATGGAACTCATGGCTGCAGGGCAGCACTCGCAGTAGCTGGCGGGACTCAAAATCGCTCATACACACCACGCACCTGTGGCCAAACACAAATGAGTGCATGAGAAAGGTGGAGATGGGAGATCTAGTTCAGCCGCCATTGGAGTTATTCAACGTGCAAAAAAACTGCTCGCATGCATGAGAACTGCTGCGCAGCGCGGACTCCAACTCCAGAGAAGGATGAGGGGCTACTCGGGCGGCACTCACAGTGTTTGTTCAGACTGGTGGTTATTTGGATTGAACCGATAGGAAGGAAGCTGTTCAATATCGCCCTTGGTCAGGCCTCGCAGTTTAGCCTCGCCGAGACGCTCGGCGAGGTTCAGCAGGGCCTGAGGAGCAGCAGGAATCCTTCAGAATCACAGAGCGACACAGATCCCACAAACAATAAAAGACAGACCTCGTAATTTTCTACTTCTCCATCGTCTACGTCCAGCTCCAGACTGATGGCAGGGCCTGTGGGCTGGACCGGCAACATTGACCTGCAGAGAGAGAGAGGACGTCTGAACACGCGTGTGTGTGAGGGGTGTTGTGATAATCTGCCTGAGGCTGCAGCCACCAGCCTTACGGATACTTTCACATGTGCAGGCTGACGCTGGAATGAAGGCTGATGATTACAGGCCACAGCTGCAGGGATGCAGCCGCTGCACCGCTGCACCGCTGCACCGCTGCACCGCTCTACTTACAGGAAGTAAGGCAGGAGGCTGGGGTGGTAAGGCGAAGGAGGCAGTGGCTGCTGTGAACGGTACCGTCGTGTCGGGAGGCGACGAGGAATGAAGTTGGGATAGGACTGGAGCGTCAACCATGAGAGAAAAAGACCGGGATGAGCGCGAGCTGCTTTTCTCCGAGGGCGATCGGTGTCGCGCTGCTCACCATTCCGAAGAACTCTCTGCGGCAGAGGGTCGTGGGAGAGAAAGTGAAGCTGCGTGGAGTGTTGGGTGAGTGCGGGGTGGGTGGCAGGGGGGTAGTGGAGCCCAGCCCCCAGAGAAAGGTGTTCCCCCACCAGTTCCACGTCGTTCTCTATCCTCTGTAACGGGTGGTGGGGTGAGACAAAAGGTCACTGCAGCTTATTTATGCCTCAAAGTCACTTACACAGTTTTAAGATGCCCTTTTTATGTCGAAAGATCGTCGCATTTGGATTTAAACTTAAAGCGTCCCTTTTTATGAACCGAGACAGAAAAGCGGCACGCACCGATCTAGCCGTGTGCGCTGGATAGGGTCCGAACTGGCCGGGCTGGGGCAGATGGGATGGGTGGTGTGAGAGGAGTGCTGGGGGGCGGGGAAGGTGAGGCGGGGGCCACAGAAAGGCGGGGTCGCCGGAGAGACAAGGACTGAAATGGGTAGGACATGGGTAAATGCTGCACAGAGCAAGTCTGAAGCACCTAAAGACAGAAAAATATGGAAATTTAGCAAAAGAAGTATTCCTTTGTCTCTGAAATGAATCCGATGCGGAAGCGGAAGAAGTCCTCACCGGCGGCGGCACGCTGCAGACAGGATAGTGCTGTCCGCTGAAGACCACTGAGCATGCTGGGATCTGCTGTGGGGCTGAGCGAGGTGGGAGGACTGGTGGTACCCCAGGGGGAGACACAGGGTAGGAGACCGGCGCTGATCCCTGGAGACACCCAAAGGGACACGGCCTTCAACCTCACACACAGCCTTACCCAGCTGGACGGCAGCAGGCTCGTCTGGTAGTCACCTGCTCGTGAAGGTCCAGAACCACGCTGCTCTGGGGCTGGGGCGGGTGAGGATGGGGGTGGGGGTGCTGTGGATGGGCCACAGGATGCAGCAACCTGGGAGACAGGTTCGGCGACGGGTGGAGGGGCCTCGGGGAAGGGTTGGGAGCGTGGTGGCCGGGGCGCTCTTCGGGACCAGGTCCCAGTCCCCGGGGGTGCTTGCTGGGTTGTAAGGTGCGTAGCCCTGAGGAGCCAGGTGACGGTAGTTCTCGTCCTGGTGGCCCGACGGCAGGCCGTGGTGGGAGTGGAGGTGATGCTGGTGGTGGTGGCCGTTCGGGTGGTGGTGGTGGTGGTGGTGGTGGTGGTTGCTGCTGTTGTAGTGGTGGTGGTTATTGTTGTTGTGGGTGTGGTGGTGGTGGCGGGAGAGGCGATCTCTCCGGCCGCGGCGTCTCATTGGAGGACTGAGGGGAAGGAAGGAAGGAAAGAAGGAAAGGAGGTACAAATATAAGCTTTTAGAAGGCTCGCAGGCCAGCTGGTAGGAGGACGAAAAGACACGTGGACATCGGGAATCATGGAAAACCAGGGAACATGGATTTGCATTGAGAGACACACCCTCACCTTCGCCTGTTCCGGAGGGGCGTGTGGCATCGCTCTGCCATGTAATGCGGGTGGGGTCTGCGGCTGGGTGGAAGCTCCCAAGGACGAATTGGAGAGGAAGGAGTGGAGGGAGGGGCGGCGTTCAAATCCAACATGGGCTGCTGAGAAAGACGCTGCCTTTTGGGGCTCGGGCTGTCCTCCATCTGCACGGGGAAACGCAGGAGGAGGGGAGAAAGCGGGGAAATGGTCAGTCAAGGAAAGAAAAAGGCAGCAGACAAAGGCAGAGATTGAATACGAGTATAATGACATACAAATGCTATTCATGGAGGAATCAAAGCAGGGGCTGCAGGCGGTGGTCATGTTTCATACTTACTTTGTCCAGATCCTCGCTGCACACATTATCCGGATGAAAATGCAGTACTCCTCCTGCAGGTCACAGGGAGGCAGACATAATCAAATCAAAACATTACAGGTCACATCGCAGATAAACAACAGAGTTTCTGGGATTTCAGGGCTTAGATCTGACTGGAAACCTAAAACAAATCGAGAATTCCCTGCCAGACCGCTGCAGATTTTGCTTTCCTAAGAAAATATTCCACGCCACTGAATTTCCTGCTTCAAACAAGCAGCTGAGGAAGAAAGCCATCTCTGGAAAATGTCACCCTGGACGCATCCTCTCTGGCTCACTAATGATCGTCTCTGATCCCCCACGAAAACGCTGGAATCAGACACACCAGAGCCTCTTCGAGTGGATAAGGGTTTATGCAGCTGCACCATCGGCAATAAAAACCATTTATTAATACAATCGTGTGCAGAAAAAGCTCACGGCTGATAGCACTTTTTCAGTTTTTAGTTTGTCCCCTTTGATTTTTCAGTCCTTGAGGGAAAAAAAAAAAACCTTTTTCTCCTCATTTCACTCGCTCTTTGAAAGTTATTGTAAGAAAACGTCTAAAAACTTGCCCCAGAAAAGCATCGTGTGTGAGGAAAGGCATTTCTTTCTGAATCACAAGACACAGAAATCCTGAAGGGACTGGTCTCACTGATCCGGTTCTCTCTTTTCTCCAAGTCATAAAAATCTCCCTCCAAAGATCAATAGACGGTCAGCTCTTCCAGCTGTTTATCTGGGAGCCCACATGTTCAATCTGGAAGCAGTCTGCACAGACAATCCGGCAGCTTTAAAGGGACGTCCTTGAACTTGGCTGACAAGAATTTCTTTCAAGCAGCCCCCCCCCCCCAAATACCTTTAATCACCAAAAAGAGAGGGGGAAAACAATCTGCTCCCCTCATCTCTCTCTCCTCCAAACAGCCCGTTCAGCCTCCTGAGAACACACAGATCTCAAAGCTAGCTCTATTCTTTTATGGCCTTGCACAGACACCCCAGAAGTATGTGAAAATACAGAGTTTTGACAGCTCAAAGATGCACAGCCAGCGGCAGCATCACACACACGGGGCGGGTCACATGACTGGCTCGCCAGAGTCAATGTCCGAGATTCTTTTTGAAACTGGAGGGTCAGAGAGAGGAGGGGGGGGGGGGGCGGACGGGACGGAGCCGGGCCGGTTCTGATTAGACACGACCTTTTTTCTGAGGGTGGCACCTGGGGATGGCTGACACCGTTTCCCTGCCAGCCTCCACAGAGAATGAAACCAGGCTGCCAGGCAGGATCTTCAACATGAGCGCATCAGCTGTCATCAAGAAGCAATTCACTCCTGCTCGAGAACTTTCTACGAAGATCTGAAGCACGGAGAAGACGGATGAGACGGAACCAAGACCCTCAAAATCAAGCCTGAAGACAGTATTAGAGACGCAGTATTTGCACTGAGCTGACACACAGTGGGCATATTCCACGCACGTAGATTAGTGCAGCTGTAAGACAAGAGAACAACACAAATAAAAGATCCCCTTTAGAATTCCCCCACACCACCCCCTCTGTGTTTTCTAAATTTTGGTTATTTTACAACACTGATCTTTTACAGCTGATTCAGGGAAACTAAACTGGTGTGACAAAGTTTTCGCTGCCCTTTACTAACGGATTACCAATACTATCTGCTGTATAGTTTTAAACCTTTTAAAATCCTATTTCGTTAACATATTTAAATCTCCTGTACACTGATCAGTCAATGTGGAAAAATATGACCTCACCACAGGTCATATTTACTACTACTACTACTACTACTACTACTACTACTACTACTACTACTACTGTGTTAAGTCATGTGTGCCAGTCACTTTAACTTTAGAACATTATTTATCTCATTTACCAAATGACAGTAATGTAGTCTGACAAAAGTTAAAAAACAGAAAGATATGCTCATTTTTGATGAATAAATCATTTTGTTTCACATAATCCTGTTGTAAACTATAAGGATGGAAGATGCTCGGTCCGCGTCAGATGCATCAGTTTTCCCTGCTGACATAAATGGAATCCTCGTCCATCTTCATCATCACCAGCTCACACAAACGTAAATGTTTGTTTCGCTTAATGTCTATTCACCTGAAAATCTACTGCGTATAACCAGTGGAAAAAAGCATCAGGGCTTTCGGCTACATGGTTTTTACGTCTGGTAATGCCCCGCTTAGGTCCCTGAGGGGGTATGTTCCATCAGACTGGGCGCGTAAGGATGCTGATGCTCTACTGATGCCAGCTCACCGGTCCCGGGGTGCCTGTGTGCTCCGTGCGCTGAATGGCGCTGCGCCCCCGCAGACAGGTAGCTCCCCTGGTTGTGTTGCTGCTGGTTCTCCGGGTAGCTGCGACCTCCGTGATGCGGGGCCCACCCGGGGTTGCTCTGCGGCGGGAAGCTCCCCCCTCCTCCGCCAGCGCTCATGATGCTCCCGCTGCCAGCCGCGTTCCCGTTGCCTCCAACGTTGGCGTTCATGCTGAAATGATAAAAGCCGGAGCGAGACCGCGACCGGGTCCTCGGGGGGTCCATGATGGGGAGGAGGAGGAGGAGGAGGAGCAGGGCGGGTGGATGGACGTAATGAAGCTGGGCTGGAGATGGTAGAAAGTAGCTATTCTTCTCTCTAGTTGCCTGGTTTCAATTGGTGATGTCCAGATACTGCCAGAGAGTTCTGATGCATTTAAATGTTCGTTTATTAAATGTATTTTTATCAGCACAATGAGGTGAGATACCTGGAAGCAGCTGGCTCAGCCCTCGTGTGTCGCACAAACACCATCTGCATCACCTCCACCCTCTTTCTCTCCCTCTATCTGTCACTTATGGAAACATGTACTTATCACTGACAAACCTTTGCAAGCGAGGTTCTCTTTAAATGACCATAATAGTCCCATACAGCGGCCGTGTTTTCCACCTAATGATCACTGGTGTTTCAGCCTTAACGAAACAGACGAGCAAGTCCGGTATTCTCTATTGTTTTGTCACAGTATCGCGGCTTCTCCCACAGCAAGCCAAAGCGTTTAAAGGTATAAATCGGCGCAGTCAAGAATTGCACAGCAACTTCTATAACAAAGGCAAAGGCAACTCAGGCCGACTGTCGCTCGTTCGGTGCCATCGAGAGCGTTTCAAGTTAAATACTCAAATCCCCAAACACTAGCAAGATGGCTAGCTGTCGAGCATTAGCCAACTAAACGGGCAGCCTACGGCTGGCGGAAGAATAAAGTTACTGGCACAGGCTAGAGAACATATTCCAACAAAATTCAACAGGATAATTTACCAGAAGCGACAAAGCATCACACCTTTGCGCTGGCTGACTATACCTGGCCTTCCATGAGAATTTATTCGATTTTTCGGCTAGCTTCAGGAAGCGGAGTCTAGAGGAAAAACAAGTCCCACTGTTCCGACATTACAAGCTAGCCACCGTCGCACTGTGGCGAGGTTTGGCTAGTCGGTAAACAGTCTTAGGAGCGGATTACCTCAGTCCGCAAAAGAAAACAAAAAGCCGCCTTATCCGTCAAGTGAGGCGGAAAGTATTTTCCCAATTTAAATCCCCTCTCTCTTTAGCTATCGAGCGTTATCTCTGGTCAGCGGGGAGTGGAGCGCAGATCAATCAATGGTAGTTTCGCATCTCTAACGAGACAAAAGCAATCGAGAGCAGATAGGTATGTAGCGCGTTGTCAGCCTATTTCGCGATGTTTCTCAACATCAATCACACGAATCAACGACGAAAACAGCCTGAAGGTCTTTGTTTAAAAACCAAGTATGAAGGGGTGTTTTTTTTCCTTCAATTGGATCCTTTAGGTTTGTGTGCACGCAGCCGTTTGTTATCAGAGTTGATTGCTTCATTCTGGCAAACCCCGGGCAGCTGCCCAGGACATTAATAATTCAAGACTTGGTCGCAGAAGTACTACAAGATCAAGGTTTGAAGACCACGGGCGTCTTTTGGGTTTCCAGGTAACGAACGCAACCTCCAGCCATCCTGGAGCTCCTAAACCAGTGGCCTGATCAACCACGATCAGCAATGCACTCTCTTTTCCTTCTGAAACACCATATTCCAATCCATGTAGCAGTACTGGAAAGACTAATCAAACGTATGTTGCCCACTTTTATTGTAAAAGATGATCAACACAGGCAAATGAGTTAAAAAAAAAACAATACTGCAAGACAAAGAAGCTACTAAATTTGCCAGTTTTGATAACATGCAGATGTAAATCATTCTTAATTAAGTGTATAATGTGCACACTTATCTTCTTCTCTGTCGTACTCGTTGTTTTAGGGAATGAAAGTTTTCGGTCCCGATGTCTCTGTCAATATAGAAATTTCGTTTTATTCTACCTTGTTTCATTCCACCTCTTTTTTTCCATTTCTCCAGTTTTGCGGCCCTTCGTCCTCCGTCGTCCCCCTTCCTCCTTTTGTGTGGAGAGACTGTAGAGGGCCAGTGGCCCCGGAGTGGGGATCCGAACGAGTCTGCAGCGAAATCTTCATCGTCGCAGTTCCCTCGGGTCCTCTCCAGCACCGTGCCCTCTCGCCTGGCCTGAGCTTCTCTCCTCAGCCTCTTCACCTCCCGTCTCTCTCTCCTTCTCTCTGGCCACGTCTTTCTCCTGTCAGCTCGGCTCCAGGTCTCCGGTTTTACCCTCTGACTCTCCGCGTCGCTTTCCTTCGTGAGCTCCGGGGGCTGCAGGTCAGGCGTAGATGCAGTATTCAGCAGCTCTGCAAACAGCACCGACAGAAGGAGACTGCTCTAATGTTGTGCTGCTAAAAGCCGCATAAAACACGACTAAACACTGGGTTGGCAGATGATCACACTGCAGACTGCATGTCTGAGTTATCTAATTCAGCACCATCTTAGGGAACACGAAGTGTGTTTTCTACAGTTGGGTACGTTGTGAAAATGCTAATTAGAGCCATTTTCTAAAGCAAACAACAGAAACTGGGTCTGGGAGCCAAAAACCTTTCTTTGGTTTCTGGACACAAAGTGAAGATTGATGATTTAATCCGTATGAAGTATTAAATACAGCCCCGTAACTGCCTCAGATAAACAAAGGTATGTGGACACAGGTTTGTTATTCTGTCAATTTAATCTGTAATTACAAAGCAGATATATAAGACTGCAACTGTCCTTGTTTTCCCTGTTAATTCTTTCTTTTATAATTGATGTGCTTTGGGTACCTGCCACCAGTTTTTGAGTGCGGTTGCACCCTTCACCACACCCAGGCCAGGGGCGTTACATTAAACTTATATCACACAAAATAAAACGTAAACTAAGATCAAGGACAAGAGAGGATCGCCTCAGGCACTGTTATGTTAAGGCATATCAAATATTTAACAAGCAACCAACAGCTAGAGTGGTTATGCAATCTACAAGAGGCAAAAAAGTAGACCTTTTTTTAAAATATCTGGTGTTTTCTCTAAGAAATGTGTTGATTCCCACTGCGTACTGCAGCTTCTGTGTCTAATGAAGTGCTTACAAGTGTCCCAACCTCCACCAGCAGCAGAGAAGTCAAGATCATCCGCTCATCAGCACATCAGCAGCCAGGAAATTCCTGCAGAAGCTCGACCGATATCTCTGATCCATCTCACCCACCCGCACCCTTTCACCCATCTAAGAAGTTCACTTTCCGAATGTGGGATTGTCAACCAGGTGTGAAAGTGATGAGCGTTCCCAAAGCAACGCTAATAACATGATGGCAACAACAGAGGTGCATGTAGGTGCACGTACACCGGTGAGTTTTCTTCCAGCCTTGCAGAAATTTGCAGCTTCAAAGACAGGAAATTTGTGTGAACGATGGGAAGAATGGGTCAATTGTTTTTTTCTTCTGATGATTGTGTGTCTCAAAAATTCAGGCAGGCCAGCTGCAGATTCCACCAAGACAGCAGAATTCACCACATGTCAGAGGAGTGACACACAGGTGACTGGAGGGGTGTATGCCAGACTTCAAAACAAATGTGGGGAAAAATGCACGATTACTTTTGAAATAAAACTTTGTTCCAGCAAAAAAAAACAATGAAATAAAGGCACCCTGTGTGTAAAGGCCTACACCTTACTTACCTTTGACTCTGTGCATCTGGGTGTGATGCTCAGCGACGTCCATTATGGTGTCATAGTGGCAAACGTAGGGCAGCGATGGAGAGGTTCCACTGATCATCCTCCTCTTGGTGCACTCCTTATGTTGATGGAAAAATAATCAAAGGAAAAAGTAGAGAAGGTTGGAAAAAAAAAAAAAAAACCACCCAAAACTGCTTTGACTGGGTAAATTCTTACATGGCCATAATGGTTTCTCCCGGAGCAGTTGTAACAGTAGGCACGGGATTTCCTGTGCTTCCGTTTCTGTGGCCTGAGTGGAACTTCTAATGTGACCTGGAACGAATATTGTTGATGTAAAGGGCAAACTTGCTATTTTATTGTTAATTGAAACTACTGCCTTTTAAGCTCGTTTGACAGAAGGACGGCTTACGGTCAGATGGTACTGTCTCCATGTGTCAGGACAGGCCTGGGGAGAACCCGACAGAGCAGATGAGACATTTCAGACTTAACAGCGCTGGAAAAAAAAAAACCATTGTAAGTACACTCACATCTAGGAGGTGTCCTGTCATGCCACAGCGTCGGCAGTGCTGGTTCCACACAGGAGGCCTTTCACAGGGTCTGAGTCCATGCGAGGGCAGCCCACAGCTGGCGCACGGTCGGCTCGGACAGTCCCGACCGACATGGCCCCGAATGCCACAAAGAATACACGTAGTACATTTCTGCTAGAATATAGACAAGAAGAGAATAAGAATAAGAGGAAGTATTACGCAGATGCAGTGAGGTGAAAATAAGACAGGGTCACACTGCTTTTTAGAACCAAACAGAAGACACACAGCTAATGGCCATGTGATATGTTTTATACAAGCTGACTCTTCACCTTGTGGTAGTAGCAGCTACTGCCAAGGTGTCCACTTCGGTTGCAGATGCTGCAGATGTTGGACCGGCTGGGTAAAAAATAGCGCACAGGCAGAGCCCGGCTGGTGTCACCCTGGATAACACGAAAGAGTTGGCCTGACTGGATTGCAAATGTAGATTAGTCATCAGTGATGAAGGCTTTCAATCGATCTCATTCTCCACTTTATCGCTATGCTTCAGTACGACACTTCCTCTACATCACCACGCACAAAATATAACACAAAACCTGAATTACCTTGTCCTTTTCTGATACCGCCCAGGTATTGTTCTCTGAATTGCCACTCTGACCTATAATAAAAAGAATTTTCTGTTTTGTGGATATGAATTTGTTCAACGCAGTTTAGATGATAGTATTCTCTAAAGGATATATCTGAAATACATAACATGTTTTGTCATCAGGTTATACCTAAAACAACACCAAGGATAGTCTCACCTTCATCCGGAGAGTCATCCTCAGAGCTGTTCCAGTAGCTCAGGTTGAGTTGGATGCTGGAGTCTCCCGATTGCTCGTCTCGTCCCAGGATCATCCACTCCTCAACTGTCTCCTCTTCAGCTTGTGTATCCAAGCTGGAAGCAGGACTGGAGCTGTCGTCCCTCAGCTTCTGTCCAGAAGTGATGCTGAAAGCCAGCAGGAGCGGAGGAGAATTCTTCCCACCGAGGGCTGCAGTCCGCTGACAGCCACTGTGATGTTTCTGTCCCCAACTCTCAAACTCTAGTTCATCATCTGAACTACTGGGACCTTCAATAAAGAAAGATTTGGCTTCCCAAACATCCCCATCAGCACCGTCTTCGGCTGTCGGAGTAACGTCCATTGTGGAAGCCCAACAGCACCACCGCGTGGCCCAGCGCGGAACTGCTACTTGACGAAGAAAAGGTCCCGTTGAACTTTTACCTTAAAACTGGTTTGTTTGGTTTTTTTGGCGCGAGGCCACAATTTAAATATCACAGATTCAATGTTTCATAAACATACGCCTAAGTGTGACATTTACCATTTAAAATAAGCTTACAGATGGGGCTAACACGCACCATGCTAACTCAATGTAGCGAGAACGATCCAAAAACACCTACGGTACTCAGGAAAGAATCTCCTCCGTGTTATTCAACATTTTCCTAGACCAAGGTTTGCTTTCGCGCTGCCAGGAGTACTCAGTCGACATAAGTGAAACGCTTATTAGCTCCCTTTTCTGTTTACACTTTGGGGAAATGTGACGGAAGGTTCGCTACCCGGCGTTTACGTGAGATTTCTGTTGGTCAACTAAAACTGATACCGGCGTCTATTTTTGTCACTGCGCAGGAATAGTTTTCTGTAGGCGCTAATTTGTTGATTTAGTGTTTTTTTCTTAAAGTCTAAATCTTTAACTTTTTATTTAGGTATTAAACATCGTAATCTTTTATATTGTGGGGTTTTTTTGTCAAATGATGCATTATGGTAGTAAATATTAATTACATTTCAGATAGATTCCACTGATGTGGTATAAAGAAGTGGTTGTACGTGCAAATCATGATTGAGCGATAAGAAGTTTTTATTTATTAAAAAAAACACCTCCTATTGAGAACTATTTAATAAAAGAAAGTTTTATTTTAAAATAAAAGAAAGAAACTATAAATTCTTGATTGGAATAAAGCAATGCAGTGTTTTACCCGCTCCCCTGGTGTGTGTGTGTGTGTGTGTGTGTGTGTGTGTGTGTGTGTGTGTGTGTGTGTGTGTGTGTGTGTGTGTGTGTGTGTGTCTTAAGGGTCCGTCCTTTGAGAGACGCAGGGGCGCGCTGAGTCGTGCGTCCAACCAAAATTCTGCTTGCTGAAGCAAATTGAATGAAACCTGCAACAAAAACCAAAGAGGACGCAACAGCGGATGGAAGGACTTCAGAAAGTCTGAACTTTACGCTTGAATTTAAATTAAAAGTTAAGAATCAGTCATGAACGCACGCTTCCAACAGGCGCCGTCCACTTTTACGCACAGTAAGTACCGAGTTCATTTCGTGATTAAAAGTTGGTGGAGACAAAAAACCAACTTCTCTCCACTTCTCGGGTGACCAGGGAACAGCGGGGTGAACCAGCTCGGCGGGGTTTTCATTAACGGCCGTCCTCTACCCCCTGTGGTGCGGCAGAGCATCGTGGAGCTCGCCGGACGCGGCGCGCGTCCCTCGGACATCTCCCGCCGGCTGCGCGTCAGTCACGGCTGTGTCAGCAAAATACTGGCCAGGTACGGCGGTATAGGGCCCCATGGAGTTGTGTGTAGAAATTCTTTTTTTTTTTTTATTTTTTGTTTTT
>CAAE01014749.1:294232-353952 GCA_000180735.1 Tetraodon nigroviridis | reverse complement strand
CTGAAGGTGGGATGAACGTTGTGAAAATTATTTTTTTTAAAAAAAGGAACAAACAAAAATGTGTTTTTGTTGGAAAAATTTAGATGGAAAATCCTGACAGTGGAGAAGAATGGAGATGTTACATCCTGACTGTGAGCAATGTAAGGACACACACACACACGCGCGCGCGCGCGCGCGCGCGCGCGCGCACACACACATGCTGGGTTATGATGTGGAAAACCTGAAGTGCTCTTTCCTGGTTTGTTGATGATTAAAGTGTTTGGCCGGGCTGCTGTTCTCCTCTGCCTCCCTGCAGAAGAAGATTCCCGGTAAAATCCACCTGCTTCCTGGTCAGGTGTTGAAGCTGCGGGAAGCTCTGGCTCAGGAAAAGAGGCGGACTCAGCCGCTGCCATCCCCTCCGCTCCCACCCCGGCCGTCCTCTCTACCCTCGGCCTCGCCCTCCGCCCTCCCCAGGAAGCCCTCGGAGTGGGCCGAAAGCCCGAACGACGTCCCTGCGTGAGTTCGATTCCCCCCTCAGCCCACCCGGAAGGCCTCCACCTGCAGCAGCAGCTCGGCTGTCTCTGAGCGGATAAGAAAGGTGGGTCTTTCTTTCCTCTCTCTGCTGCAGGTGTTTCTTCAGAGTGAGCCGCCGAGAGGCCGAGAAGATGCTGGAGGCCAACCCCAAGAACGGATCCCTGATCATCCGCCCGTCCAGCGTGGTCAACAGCTACGCCCTGTCCCTCCGGCTGCTGACGCCCAGGTGGCCGCCGCAAACAGACACGCGCCGGTTTGCATTCATGCAAGAAACGCAGCAGATAAATGTGTGTTTCAGTGGACACGTGATGAGGAACTACAGAGTGAGCGCCACCACATCAGGATACGTCATCGAGCTGAACACGGCAGTGAGTCCCGGTCATCCAAATACTGATCCGAAAGGTTGGATTTATGGAGAACAAAAACAGGAAACTGAGTAACAAACAATCTCCAATATTTGACTCACTTGCTTTTATAAAACTGTGATGAACATTTACAGGTTTTAAAAGCTTTAGGGGACATTTTTCTTATTGTTCAAGTATGTTTTGTTGTATTGAAAACTAACTGTGCCTTTTAATTACATTTATGCTGGAGACTGACTTTAAACCCAGCAGATTTCATACAAAATGCATATTTATCTCTCTTTTGGAAGTTTTGTATCAATGACTGAGAGAAAAATGTAAAATGTTCAGTAGAGACAGTAAATAGTGCTGCCTTGTTCTCTGGAGGTGACGGTGTCGTCCCTGCATGAAGTGGTCAAATACTTCCAAGAAAAAACGGACTATCGCCTCCGTCCCTACAGCCTGTCTGAGATATACCACACCTGGATCGGTCAGTCTGCACCACCGCGGCTCCGTGGTGGCCCTTCCGGCCTCATTTAACAGCATTTCCTCCCTTTTTTTGTTTTGTTGCGGCGCTTCAGAGGTGCCGACATCTCCGAGCACCCCCCCGCTTCCACGCCAGCCCAGGCCAGCTGAGAGGGGTGAGCTGGTGCCCCAACTGCAGCCAGACGCCGCAGACCTCCAGCCTCCAGAGGCCGTGGACGGCGGATACGTGTATCCGGACAGTAACATCACCGATAACCACAAACTGGAGGAGACGCGTATGTAGATGACGACACCGTGAGCTCTGGACCGCATGAGGGGGAAGTAAGAGGCCGGTGTGTGTGTGTGTGTGTGTGTGTGGGGGGGACTTTGTCTCCTTTCGCAGAAGCTCCGATGCAGCGGGAGGAGGTTTTAAAGACCTGGAGGGAAGAGGAGGAAATCTACGAGAACAACGAGCCATGAAAACCCTCCGATCAGCAGGTCGCAGGTTCCGAGGAGGCGACACCGACTGGACGACGTTCGATCCTCTCTGCCTGCGTGAAACTGGTTGAGGACATGTATCTGTAACTAAATCTGCACCAGTCTGAGGCGCCGACATCTCAGTCGCTCGGGTGTAAAAATCAGAGTATTTAGGTATTTATTTCATATAAAACTGTGATCAATCAGATCAACTATCAGACACAAGACTTTCAGTAAATAGTTGCAACTTGTTTTTATTTGTATCCAGAAGAATTTTTAGATTTAGATTTTCTTTCTTGCCAAACAAACCTCAAAGGATCTGAGTAACTAATTAAAGTGTATTTTGTTCACTGGAACATGCTAGATGGGTTAATTAAAGGAGAAAACCTTAAAATCCCTGAAAGGAAAAACACTAAAACGTAAAACTCAGGATGAAGATTGTTCTTTATTTTTCACACACAATCCAGCATAAACAGTTAAATATTATAATCTTTTTTTGAAATTCCACAGTATTGAACTCGAAGCTCTTTCATTATTGTCGAGGATTACGTTATAGGTTCAACGATTATTCATCACTTCATAAAAGACGTCAAAATGGTGAAAAATTGTCAATAAAAAAACCAAAGACACTTTCTCCTTTTTCTCTTTTCTACCATGACGCTCACAGCTCCAATGTGCTTGTTTTTTCAACCTTCAGAAAAAGGAAAGGAGAAAAACAAACTGGAATAACTTAACTTTTCAGCATTTAAAAAAAAAAAGAAAAGAAGAAATGAAATGAAAGTGAATAAATTAAGAGAACAGCTTTCCGACGAGCGCAGCAGCCTGGCGGTGGCGTGGCGTTACTTTTCGGTGAGCGACAGCTGCAGGATCCTCTCCAGCTCCTCCTCTTCAGCCTTCTGCTGCCTGCAGAGCCAAGCCCAGAGTCACCAAAGCTCACCCTGGGCGGCTGTCCAGGCCTTTCGATCCCCGTCCTCACCTGTCCAGCTCCTCCTGCTCCCGACAGGACAGCTCCATGGCGATGCGCAGCTGCTCGTCGTAGCTGGACGCCACGCCGAAGTGTCCCGACAGCGGCGACTCCGTCACGGCGCTGTAGGACAGCAGGGAGTTCCTGGAGTTCTCCAGGGGGGAGACGGAGGGGGGCCGGCTGGGGTCCGCCCCGTCCTCCGGCTCTCTGCCGGCCAGCGAGATGGACAGAGACTCCTGGATGGCCCTGAAGACGGAGAGGAAAGGGTGACTGGCGGGATGCAGACCGAAGGAGTGAGGAAGACGCTCCCGTGAGCGGCAGGAAACTGATCTACAAACTGTATTTAAGGAGGCTTAATTAAATTACCTTCACCACATGTTCTCCTGGATCAGAGGGAATACAAAGAAGTTAAAGCCTGTGATGCCTTTAAAGTCCCATTTTTAATAACTCCAGAACGTCTAAACAACGCTACACCAAGAGAAACCCTTTCAGACATTAAACTACAAGCAGGACACGACAGTCCCGTTACCTCTCCAGCTGGGAATCTTCCTCGTACAGCGGACTCTGGAGCACCGGACGACTGTTGGTCAGGGCCTCCCAGATGGTCACCTGAAACGCTCAGAGTTCAGAGTTCCATCCGATGTGGAGGAGGAGAGGACGCTGGCGCTCCCCCACCTGGTCGCTCTCTGTGCCGGCGTCCAGGAGGCTCTGCTGGATGGCGAACTGCAGCAGGTTGTCGTCCTCGTCCCTCATGGGCTCGCTGCGGCCCGGCCCCAGGGTGGTGTAATCCGCGGGGGGCTCGAACACCGAGGGGTCCACCTCGCAGAGGAAGGGCGGGGGTGAGTGACCTGTGGGGGAAAAAAAAAGAGTCTAGAAGCTGGAAGATTTCTTTTTTTTCCCCACCACACGCAGAGAAAACCAAATCACCAGCTTTGTCGCTGCCCTCCAGTCTGTGCACGGTTACAGAAGCCACCGGCTCGTCGCAGCCGCACAGGTTGCTGAACGTCACCCTGGCGTTCAGCACGTGGAACAGGGGAATCTCTGGAGAAGAGTCAGGTTCAAGTACGTGGATCAGCAGGTTTCAAGCTCCTTTACTCCTCCAGGCTTAGCAGCAATACCGGAGGGCACCAACAGGGGGAGCCCCCCTCCCAGACCACAACAAAGCCCAGTTTGAGACCAAGACCGAGGTTCCCGCTGCCTCCCTCCGGCCGGGCGAGCCGTCATACCCACCGATCTTCACGGGGAAGCCTGGCGGCAGGCGCAGAGTGATGAAGTCCCGCAGCTTTGCGAAGTGAGCGTTGGAAATGGCCATGAGGTCGATGATGGGCGTCACCTGCTCGGCCAGAGACAGAGGGTGACTCTCGCTCAGCCACAGGGTGGCTTTAAACCTGGCGGACAGAAGAGCCACAGACACACCTGGTCAGGAGCTGCGACAAAGCCCCGCGCCAAGGCGGCCGCGTGGCGTCCTACTTCTGGACTTTACTGGTCAGCTCGACGGGCCGCCCGATGTCCCGGCCGTTGAGCTGGAACTCGGGGTCGAAGTACTCCTCGGCCGTGATGGCCGTGGGGTTGTGGGGGCTGGCGCACTGGGACACGTTACTCTGGCGCAAACACAAGAGCACAGCCGGGAGTGGCCGATGAAAAAAGGCGCCGCAGGCGAGGGTGTGTGCGTGCGTGCGTGTGTGCGTGTGTGTGTGTGTGTGTGTGTGTGCTGCCGAGGCTCTCACCCCGTTGTGAGTGGTGTGTTGTTCAGCAATGCCTAAGAAGGACTGCAGAGGTGTCCGGGAGCCTGAGTGGGAATAATGTGGGGAGATCAACAACAACCTGCTCTCCGCTCTTTCTATTTTTGTTCTAGAAAGCGAAAGAAGCCAAAAACGACACGCGGAAGCATCGGAATTCCCATCGGCTGCTGCTTTACAAGTCTGCGCGGCTTCTCACACACAGAATTACCTTTGCTCTTTAGTTTGTCCTGGTCTGACAGATGTTCCGTTCTTGACCGAGTCACCAGTTCCACATTGGTAGCACTGTACACCTAAAAACACACACACACACACACACACAATTAGACGTCCTGTTCAAGTACAGAAAGCAGCAGACGGAGCACTGAGTCACCTTGGCTTCGTAGCCACTGACCACCTCGGTCTTCTCTGAGCGCCAGCCCCAGATCCCCGATTTGTTCCTGGAATAAAAGCATCGCTGTGAGGCCCAACGGCGGCGACGGACCCGCGCAGGGGGGCCCCGCGCCGCCGCTACCTCTCGAAGGAGATGTTGCGCGTGTTGAGATGCGTGGAGACGATGGGCGAGGTGAGCCTCTGCGCCGTGTTCTCCTGGGAGGGCTGCATGGCGGCCAGGAGGGAGGGCGCGTCGCGGGGAGACAGCACCAGCGGCTCCGTGTACACCACCTGTTTCTCGTGGTCCACCTCCATCACCACGGCGCCGTCGTCTGGGGAGAAAGAGGCGCGAGAGGCGGGGCGTCAGACGCCGCCGCGAGCGCGGCTAGGCTATCGGTCGCACCTTCGCCCTTGAAGATGTAGCTGCGGCGTCCTTTCAGCCACGTCATGTGTTCGAAACCCAGCAGGGTGGTGTCCACGCGGAGGCACGAACCGCTCTTCCAAACCCGGTAGACGTCGCTGGGACACACCTTTGACACCAGGGGAACTGGGAGGGAAACGAAACCAAGATTTCACGGTTGCGCGTCAACCCGGGGCACCTGAAAAACGCCCCAAGAACTGATCACCGGAGCTTTTAGTCGTTTATTTATTTGTTTATCTTCTTCTCCGGGCACTGGTGACAGTGTGGGGACAGATCTGGAAGCAAACGAGAGCTGCGCTCGGGTCCGGGAAGCCGTCTGGGAACTGTCCATCTCCCACCGGTGCTGAAACTGACCTCTCTGAAAACGCCCTCCCAGGACACTCACCCCAACTGGTGAACTCCCACTTCATCTCCACGTAGAAGTCCCGAGCCTGGGGGACAACGGGGAAACATCGTCGCCATCTTCCATCAGGAATGTTTCCAAATGAAATTTCACCAAATATTTACTAAGATCAGAATGGGAATGTGAGATCGGAAGGGCTGGTTTTACCTGTCTGAGTTTGCTCAGCAGCTCCGGGATGCCTGCCAGTCTTTCGGTGGCACGTTTGAAGTCCCGGTACTGGAGAACCAGCTGGACCAGCTCAGGGTCTCCGGTGCTGACGGCCTCCTGCAAGACTGAACACAAACATCCCCGATCACAACGGCGGCTCCCTGTCTGTGTAATTACCCCTGGAATCTGGGAAGGCTCACTGGTCCAGCCCTGGGCGTTGCAGTGTGTGGGGTCCGAGGAGTGTCTGAGGAGCACCCGGGTGGACTCCAGGTGGCCCAGGCACACGGCCAGCTCCAGCGGGGTGCGTCCCCTCGGATCCAGGCGGCCCACATCCTGCTGCGGAACCCAACCCGGAGAGCAGCATCAGCGCAATGCAGACTGACCCATCCAACGCATCTTGGAAAGGAAAAACACCGAAAGCCAAACCGCCATCCCCCAGCGAGCAGACACTCCTCACCTCCTTCTTCTGCAGCTCCCGGTCGAGCTCCAGATACTGATTGTTCCAGACGAGAAAATGCAAAGGAAAGGCTTCCTGCGCCATGCTGGTCCGCTTGACAGCCCAACACTTTAATGGCTCTGATTGCAATTTGGACCTGTGCAGCCAACAGATTGCCGTGACACCAGGCTGGAAACCAGGCTGGAAACCAGGCGCTGGTTAGCGAGCTGGTCGGGTTGGCCGCAACAAAGGGCGGCTTTTAAAAACAAATGCACATTCACAGGGACAATGTCGCCAAATGGTCTTTCCAGTTAGAAAACTCTAGGCTGTGGGAAATTGAAAGAGAGGGAGAAAGATTGTTTGCGCCTATTTAAATTAGTGGGCTGAGTTAGCTCGGCTAACTCAGCCCACTAATTTGATGTAGTTAACGTTAACTAAAAGCTAGCAAAGCTAAGGGTAGCTAACTCGCTAATAACAACATCGTTTCTTGTCGGGCTTTGCACCTGTCTTTCATTCTTCACGGTATAAATTAGTTTCTCTGGCCGACGAGAACCTACTGCCTTCATTTACCCGCGACATAAGCGAGATGTGAGAGGAAAGAGTGAGAGGAAAGAGTGAGAGCGCCGGCTGACGGGGCTGTGAACTAGCTAGCCAGCTCACCAGCCAGCCCGACCATCTCTCCGGGTTGTTCTGGTCCGTCAGAATAAAAAGACACAGCCTGTATTTCGGTTTCACATCCAGGTCAGGCGAATCGGGGCGGCGGTGGCGGTTCGGTCACCCCCAAAAACCCCTCCAGAAACCCGGCATGAGCGTAACTCCGGCTCCGTCCTCTTCCAGCGGAATCGTCATTTGTTGCGCTGATGGAGGCAAACGGCTGAAGCAGGGACCGAATATTTATTTATTTGATTATTTATGCGTGGCTTCTTTCTCCTGAAGCGGGGTGGAGCAGCTCATCCGATCCGGCCCAACAAACAGCAGCGACGCGCCCGAACCAAAGCGATCGTTGCGCATTTTCTTTATTTTTCTTGAAAAATAACACAAATAAAGTGGAACGAAAAGCTTTGGAAAATAATTACAATGCTACAGGAGTCCCCATTTTGATACTCGAAAAAAGAGGAAAACACATTTACACAATAAGTATATATATATATATATATATATATTTATATCTATATACTTATATTAATTTGAAAGGGATATGGCCGGGCTCGCAGAACACCTCCGATACTGAACCACTACACTTAAAAATGATGGAGCGGCCACTCAAACGAAATTAAACATCCCTACACTGTTATGAACCTGTTTGTGAAAGTCAGTGGAAAGTAGATTTTTTTTAATAAAAACAAAAATATGTATCAAAGAGGATTGGGGGGGGGTCCGTCTGGAACATGAACGCATTTGTTCTGTACAAAACCCAAAGCGGCTAGAGGAGTTTGGAAACAATAGCACCTGAAGTCTAACAGTTGTTTGAAGATGCCCCCTTCATCCAACAACTTTTCATTGGCTTATCTCTTAAACTGCCCTCTCTCGGGGTGAGGTCTTGTTGCCGTGTCGATTGCCCTCTCACGCTGTCTCGTTGCGTCTTCATACTGCATCCACCTGTTGTCCGTGCATGCTTATTACGTACACCACAGGACGGCTGTGTGTGTGTGTGACTGGTAACCAGGGCTGTTCCGCAGTCACACCCAGAAAAAACAAACATGCTGTGCATAAAAAGGTTCACCTTTACCCCCGTTGGGCAAAGCGATGCTGGAGCGCTCGGATGTAAACGGAGCTCAGATGATGATTAGGACTTCATCAGTCAGAAGGTTGTGGCTTCACGCCGAGCACGAAGCTCAAAAGTGTCTCCCGGCTCTCGTGAGGCGAAAAGGATCCGACGTTCCCGCAGCTCCCAGCGGAGAAAGACGCGTCTTACACTCGTCGCCAAAAGAAGGTATCAATGCTCCTGAGTCTCCGGGAAAAAAACCTACTGAACGGCGAAAAGTGTTTTGTTTTTTTCCCCCCCAGGTGTGAAAATCCATTTCTCCGACCGCCGGTGTGAGTCAACGCTCCTGGTTTAGCCCACGCGTCTAAATCATACACGTGCACCCGACCTTCCCCGTGACCTTCGCTTTGCTCTCTTCGGCAGTCGTCGGAGGAGGAGGAGGAGGAGGGGCTTTACGATATCCTCTGGATCAGTTTTTCATCCGACAGGCAGTAGAGCGCGTTGACCGACAGCTCCGAGATGAAGGCCTCGCACGCCTTCCTGGAGACGCCTTTACAGCCTCGCAGGTCCAGCACCGACAGGCAGGAGAGGCGGCGCAGATACTTCAGACACGTGTCCGTCAGTTTGCTGCAGCCTGAAACGAGAGGCGGGCGGACATCAGCACCGGCGTCGGCTGGCTGGCAGCTCCCGCCTGGCGTTTTACCTCCCAGGTTGAGTTCCGAGAGCGTGTTTCTGGTGGACGAGCCCACCGCCGTCAGCAGGTTGAGCGAGTGGTCTGTGAGGCTGTTGCAGTGGGACAGGTCCAGCTTGGTCAAATGGGGCATGTGGCGGATGACCAGGCGCACCGTGGCGTCGCTGATGTCCAGGCCGGCCAGGCGCAAATGCTGCATATTCCGCAGCTGACTCCGATTGTCGCAGCCTGGGGGAAAAACAAGAGGGAAAAAAAAAAGCAAAAAACCAAACGTGTCTAGGAAGGAGGTGGGAGAACCGGGCGGCGCCTGCGCTGCTCCTCACTCACCTGGAGGGGTGACCAGGTCCCTGATCTGAAGGTCTTTGACTCCGTCTGCGTACCGCAGGTCCAGAGAGCGCAGCAGAGGGCAGCCGGAGGAGCACAGGGCCGAAACAGACGACCAGCAACAACCAGCCAGCATCAGGTCCTTCAGCCCTGCAAATCCAAGACAAGATCGGTTGTCCAGGGTGACGCTCGACGACAGGCGCTTCTTTTCCAAATCAATCTGTTCTGGTGTACCAGGCAGGCGGCCGACCAGCCAGTTGAGCTGCTTTTTGGAAATGTTGGTCCAGGAGAGATCCAGGGTGACCGGCTGTCTCTTGATGATGCCTGTGAGGGCCTGAGGGGTGACGCTGCGCTTGATGCTCAGGTCGATGCGCGACCACAGCCGCTTGTCTAAGCACCTGCGCACCAGAAGGCATTCGGACCATTTGATCGGGAGACTGAAGGAAAAAGCAACGACAGCAGAGAAACGCCTGCTCCAAAAACGGAAAGGAAGCGCTCTTACCATTTGTACCAGCTTTTGCAGACGGCCATGCAGACGCAGAGATCCGCTCGGCTCAAATAGCGGAAGACGGACACCCACACTTCCCTCTCGCAGGCTGGCCCGGCCCCGCCGTTCTCCCTGTCTGCCTCGCTCCCTCCCTCCTGCAGGGCGGACAGGGGGACGCGGGGGTGACAGAGCTCCGGAGCTGACGAACTGGGGCCCACGTTGCCCAGTTTGGCCGTCCTGCTGGGCTTGGTCTTCTTTGAGGCCTCCGCTCTCTCTGGACGGGAGCTCCGCTGGATGGCGTGCTCGCCGTGGCCGTGCGAGGGTCTGGGTCTGTTGGAGTGCTGCTCCGAGCAGGGGCCGTGCTCCCTGATGGGAGGTCTGATGAGGGCTCGGCTCTGGTTGTGGAACGTGGATGCGGCCGTCTGAGGCGTGACGGCCTCCAGCTTGGGGACGATGGCGGCCGGGTCCCGCCTGGCTCTGGTGGGTTTCTGGAGGGTCACTTTAAAACTGGAGCCGTCTTTTCCGCCCGTTTGAGTCTCCATTTCTTCCCCCTCCTCCTCTCGCCGCCTCCTCCTCGCCACTGTTTTGGTTTCTGACCTCAGCCTTTGCCTCCTCCTCATCTTTGGTCGTTCGGCCCCGCCTCAGGTCAGGCTGGTTCTCCTTATCCAGTCCTTTTCCGTTGCGTTTTCCCGTCTCTTCTGCCTCCTCCTCCTCATCGCTGCTGCTGCCACCGCCGCCGCCGCTGCTGCTGCTGCTGCTGCTGCTGCTGTCCTCGCTCTGCCCCTCCAAGCCTCCGTGGCCTTTCCCTAGGACGATCCCTCTTCCGGCCCCGCCGCCTCGCAACCTCACCCCTCTGCCCCTCCCCCTGCGGGCTTCCCCCAGCGGCTCCAGCACCAGGTTGTGGGAAGCCTGGGGTGGCTGTAATGATCTGGTCCCTCCAGGTGCGCCGTTGTAGGGGGAGCCCCGCCCCCCGCCCTGAGATAGCGCGCTTGTTGGCGAGCGCAGCCGGGAATGCAGCCTTGACCCCAGCAGCCTGCGATCCAGACGTGCGTGTTTCTGCACAAAAGAGAGAGCGGAAAAAATGCAGACAATGCACATTTGAACACATTTGTTTTACGTGGAACTAAAAATTCAGTACAAACTCGTGTCGTGTTTAAATTTAACTAACAACATTCTAGACGTGGTGGCACGTTAAACGTCCTCAATTCCTGTGATGAAACTGACGTAACAAAGACCGAACATGAAGTGAATGTGGATGCTTTAGGTTGTGGAATTTCAGCACACGTCTCACCATTAAGACTTTGCTGCGCTCCAGTTTTATCTGCAATAAAAGATAAAAATGGGTCAACCTGAAGGCTGGAGTCTCTTTCTGAGACCTGCTGGTGGTGACTGAAGCGCTGCGCGTGTAGAAGCACACCTCCTTACCCTCTTCTTGAATCGCAGCTCCAGCGCGCTGGCTCTTTTGCGGCTCTGCTGATGCTGCAGCAGCAGTTTCTGGGATGGCGGTGGAGCCGTCGGTCGCGCCGGGGCTTTGTTGTGCGTCCCCTGTTTGAACCGTTCTCCCACACCGATGCCCTCCCGGTTGCCAAGTTTGCGAGGCGGTAGAGACGCTGAGCCCTCCGACTCTTCACTTTCCTCCTCGCTGGACGTCTGTTGTGGAAGAGGAGACAGGAGTTGGGGCTTCGGGGACGATAGTGGGATGTTTCTGAACAAGCGGGAGTGCATTCCAGTAGATTTTACCACACACTCCAGGTACAGCAGCTGACATCGCCACTGTCAGTCATCATTACCGATACGGAAAAGCAACCGCCAGGGATTTTAAACACAAACAGGTGGAGGTGTGTGTGTGTGTGTGTGCGTGGTACCTCGGATTCGGAGTCTTTGCCTTGATAGCATTTGGGACATTCCCAGCAGCTGGGCAGGTCTTTATTGATCTTCCCTTCACCAGGTTCCTGCAACGGAAACAACCACATTTTTAACGGCAGCTAAAATATCTGACCAACAAATCTGAAAGCAGTAAAACCAGTCATCCACACAAACGGTGGCTACCTCTCCGCCGTGGAGTCATCATCTTTACCGTCACTCTAGCTGGAGATTTTATTGCACCGTTGTATTTTTAATGTGATAAGACTGTTAAAAACATCAAAGTCCTGTTCCTTCAGTTCACAACACACACGTTTATATGACAGGGTTATAAAAGCCTCTAGCTGAGGAAGGCGTCGGAGGATTACCTTAACGCACTGGCGATGGGCGATCTGCGAGCAGACGGAGCACTCCATCAGCGAGTAAGTGCTTGGATCCGATTCATCAAATTCTCCTTCTCTACATATGGCACATCGGGCCGTGTTCGGCAGGGCCGGCTGAAGGAACACATGAAAGTTTAATGCCTTTAGAATACCTTAAGGCACCTCTTAATCAGCTGATTATTAAGTTTAAATCTGTGGCTAGGGTCAAAGGTCAGCTGTACATCGCCTCTAGTGTAAACAGAGCAAACGCGACCAACACGAATGCTTGACGCCTCACCGCCAGACACTGTCGCATGATACAACCCTTCTTCATGCGTCCCGGTCCGCCGAACTTCCTCATGTCGTGGCAGTAAATGCAGTTGCCGCACTCCTTCCTGCAGCAGGCCACGCAGCGTTTACACCGCACCCGCCTGCGCCGCACGCAGAGGATTGGAGGAGCTTTTTCGCTTCTGACCCAGGGACTTGAGCAGGGTGGGCGCCAAGCGCGGGCGGTACAGGACGGGCGGAGGAACCGCCGGGGGCTGGTACCATGCCGGCTGGGAGAGCCAGAAAACCGAGAATTAGCAGAAATGACAACGTGTTTCATAATCTAAATACTTCAGGTCGGCTCAGTTAGAAATGACGTAGCCAGCGGTGGGAATTAATGGCGCCGTCGAGTTCCCGCTCACCCTTTCGGGCCACTTGACAATAGGCTCTCCAGTGTAGGACAGTTTGGGGTCGTCCAGAGCACACTGCTTCAGCACAGCCTGAACAGGTGGGATGGAAGGAAGCAGACTTTAGATCAGAGCAGAAAGGTCTGCTCCACCCTGAGTTCTCCATCAGGGGATGGACGTGCACCCACCCTCATGTCATTCAGCAGAGCTGAGGGGTCCCTGATGCCATCTGGGGCACACTTTTTATGGTCCGGCAGCTCCTCCAGTTTCCCTAGAAGGTTCCACAAGCCCTCCATCTCAAAGGTGGTCAGCACATGCTTCGGTTTGTTCATCGCCGTTGCCTCATCTTTGACATCTGTCCTGGCGTCGGTGCTCTCAGCCTCGGCGTCGAGTCCCTCTGGGCCCCCGCTGCCGGTTTGACCGTAGCTTTCTAGGTCACTCGGCGTCAAACCTGACAAGAGACACAAAATGACGTTTGAAGCTAATTTCGGAAAAAGACGGAAAACGGGAAACAAGTCGGACAACTTTTCTTACCAAGTCCAAGGGAATATTTTTGGAACTCTGGAGTGTAGTGGGACGTATTTGTCAAGCAGTAGAGGTATCTCTCCAGGACATACCAGCACATCTCGTAGTAGAAAGGATAGCGGAACTTTGCTGGGACCTAAAGGAAAACAGACCGATTGAAAACAGGACCTTTTGTACGATTATGGGAAAAAAAGAAATATTACACACGCAAAGTTACACAACGTTTAAAAAAATGCATGGTGTACAGAGTAAAGTCTGGTACCCGTGTCCGATCCTCGATGCTGTAGATGTTGAGCTGCATGGGGATGTTAAAGCTGTGGAGGAAGTTACCCCCAAACACCAGAGTGTCCTCAGGGGTGTATACGGCATGGATCCACCCTGCAAGACAACACAAGAGCTGCCGCACCTGCCGTGGTGGTAAAGCCTACACGCATTTTTCACACACAAACACACCTGAGGGGATAATGAAGGTGTTTCCCTGCCTCAGCTCGATTTTTTGGCAATCGTAAAACTTGTCCCCCAGGAAGATGTCTCCCTGCTTTCCCCACAGGACCCAGTTTTCATACATGTCCAGGTTTTGTGGCGTGGGTGGAATCAGCCAGAACACCTGCAGGGTCAGCGGCGAGGTTTACGTGCAGCCTGGTTTGGTTCTCACAACATTTTACCAGCGAGTTTCAAAAAAAAAAAAAAAAAAAAAAAAGGGGGGAAGGCGGACTCAGACCTTTGCTCCTCGCAAGATGTGGTACCAGACCGAGGTGCCTCCAAAGTCGATGTGGAAATCGGTGAAGCAACCCTGCACACTCATGAGACAGTACCTGAAGAAGATGGGGGGGGGGTACATGGTAACAGGAGCAGATCAAACCCCCCTACGACCCCGGCTGACTCACTTCTGCACTTTGGGATAATGCATGTCTATGATGGCGTTGGTGGAGTCTCGCTGTCTTTCCTTGAGGTGTCGTGGCCACATGTTGTCCACCCAGTCTACCAGATCCACCTGGACAGTTAGAGACCATGATGCCCGCTGGTCTATTAAAGACATCTACTAGAGTGACCCGGCCTGAATGAGCGAAGCAGCCACTGCTGGTCTCACCGAAGCTGGACGTTTGACCAGATTCTCCAGCCTGGTGTGGCTGAACTCCAGGCTGATGACGTTGTAGAGTTTCTCTCTTTCCGATGGCGGCGTCTCGTAGTAGCGCCGCCACTGGGCCATAGACATCTCGATGCCCTTCTGGGTGTTCACGTCCATGACGTCCACAATGCGTCGACTACCTGCAAGAGAGATTTGAAGGTTCTTTACCAGTGCGAGTATTTCACATAAAACCTTCCAGGACATCCTTCAATAGGATGCATAACTTACCAACACACAAATTGACACTCGCTCACGCTGAAATCTGGGTCTGGCATTCTGCAAGAAGGGGCACAGCATCGTTAAAGGAACTGTCCCTAACAGTTACCAGACCAGGAGTACTCACTGTAAACCAAGGCCATCGCTGATCTCAAACACAATGGGATCCCTGAGCCCTTCTCTCTGAATGTATTCAAACGTGAAATCTAGACAGGAAGCGAAAACGCACGGTTAAATGGTAAACAAGCGAGCGGCAGCGCTGAGCAACGTGACGACAGATTGAAGAATCACAGCCTTGAGTTCAAGGAATTCCCCCCCCCACCCACCAGTCAAAGCTGTGAAAAATTAAACTTTCACTACTCTGAGAACCAAGACGCGGTTAAAAATAAACCTCTAAGGCAGGGATGTCCAAACTATTCCACAAAGAGCCGACTGGCTGCAGGTTTTTGTTCCAACCGAACAAAGCCACACTAGGCTGAACTCATTTAATCAACTAACCTGAGTTGTCGAGCAGCTGATTGGTCAAACTGTGTACAGCTGACTGGTTGGAACAAAAACCTGCAGCCACAAGGCCCTTTGTGGAATAGTTTGGACATCCCTGCTCTAAGGAATATATTGTGAATGAACGAATGATATATAATATTAAGAACAATTAGAAAAGACTTGAGCTCCATCGAGAAAGTAAATCTCTGTCAGGAAACCAGCCAAGGAATAAAAAAAGGTAAAGATTCAGCTGCAACGATATTATTTTTAGTGTTTAACCCCAAGAATTAGGAATATAGACACTGAACAAAATATGCACACTTATTTAGCCCGAGGTCATATCGTCACCATTCATGCACATCTCCCCGTCCATCGGCCGCGTAACAATTTCTGTTTGCTCAGTCAAACGGCTCACCTTTCCCCTTCATGTGCTTGATCAACTCCGAGGTAAACCTGTCACACAACAACTTCTCATCCAGGTCGAACGTGCGTTTGCCCTCGATTTCATCATCTGAAATTCCATCGTCCTGGTAGCGACGCCGCGTACCCGTGCGCTGGGGATGAAAGAGGGGAGAAGATGTGAAAAATGGATAGCAACCATTTACAGTGAACTGCAACCGTAAAAAAACAAGGTAATTACAGATGGATTAATACCGGCGGTACTGTCATGGGTTCGGATGAACAAATTAAGCCAAGAACACAACACTGTTTACCCAGTTTTTTAATGTATTACTTACACACCATTATAAAAAAAGCACCCAATAATAATATAAACCCCCATGACAGCTAAGCTGTGGCTACAATCACTATAAATACACCCATGCTAATTAGCCAGCCTGCCTCGAAATCAAGTGTGTATGTAACAATAAGGCAGCACAATGGCAGGGGTTAATCTTCCACACACCAGGCCCCCCTCCTCCCTCGCGTCTTTGCTGCCATTCAGTCCACCAAGAACTGTGGTGTGAGACAGATGGATCAAGCACAACATTGGCCCTCGACCCCCCAGCACCACCCCGCACCCCCCGATGCCTCATTGGCCTCAAAACCCTGGTTTTCTGTCGTCAGCTGACTAAAACGACTATCAATGAATGAACTGGTGGTCAATAAACGAGGCACCGTCTCAAACCGATGGATCTGGGCATGTCAACAATGGCTAGAAATACCTAAAACAGGCTCGCATGGACTCGTGTTTTAAAGGAATGGCGAGGAACTTGAAAAGGGATCATTTTGTCGTGGCAAGGCTGGGTGAAGATGTGAGGAGGTGAGGAGGAACGGCAGCGTGGGATCAGTCAGACAGTGAACTTGACTTTTCCCTGAACTCTTCGGACAAGTTCATTAACCTCCGCGGCGACGCACAAAGCAAAACCACCGGCGTTAAACCTGTGTGTGTGCCAGCGACGAAGAACGGGATCTTCTGTACAAAAGCCACCTAAAACCAGCTTTGATTTGCCTGTCAAAAAACAAAAATGGGGCACGGACGCATTTTGGACAAGAAACACTTGACGACTGTGGTGGAAACATCAAACTAACGTGAAATCGGGGCTAATGGCTACCGGCTCGTCCAAGTTACTCACCAGGCGCTTGCTGTACCGTGTATGTGGGTCCTCCATAATACCTACAACAAACACAGTTGAAGCGGCATTGTTAACTCGCAAAAAATGAAGTGTATTTTTACGTGATGTCGCTCAAGCCCGCACCTCTGTGATCATAGCAAGGCTAATACTTGGACTGAGCTGCTTTAGCTACAAAAGAATTGCGACAAGAACCATCAACCAATAACTTCGGTCACAGCGTTTAGACAATCGAGGCCATTTTTATTGCATGTATTTTGTTTAAATATGTCCTTAATACCATTCGGCTCGCATTATCCATTGACGCTAGCTCAGTTGACAATCCCTTTCATGAGTGGTCGGCTAGCGTTAGCCAGCTAGCTAACTGACGTTAGCCACAGTTGTGAGCTTCTTTCTCATTACCTTTGCGTTTAAACTCCTTTCAACGGCAGTGGTCAAGGTTGTGCCCCAGCTACGGCCTCTGAGGTGTCCCGGTTAAGTTTCCCCCCATGTTATGTGCTAATGGCTCTGTAGAATGTTCTGTTTGTTATTGTGCGAGAAAGTTAAGACGATTCGACGCTTCGAGCCGCCATTTTCAGCTGGTCAAAAAACACACACATACACGCAAAAGAGGAAAAAAAAGAGGCTCAAGTCCCGCCCCTCTACTACAACTGCTGCGGAAATTAGCATAGCAGCGCTCTGATTGGCCCAGGCCGGTGCTTTTTAAACACGGTTTAAATATGTTAATATTGACGAATGTTTGATTTTCACCCCGTGACGATGTTAAGTTTGAACGGTTTTACTGTTTGCACTGTATGGTTTTTTTTTTTGGTTTTTTTTTTTTTTTCAAATTTGACATGCCGGAGCAGGAAATTTGATATAACTGCTGCAGTTTAGGGAAAAGAAGTCGTTTAAATAGACGAACGTAATATAAATTGGCATTCATCTGCAACAGACAATATAGCTAAACGAGGAAACTAGTTAATCAGTTCATCATATATTTAAATACGGTTTATGCAATACCTTTAATATATTACTATAACACGCTTCTATTCAGCATCCCAAATCACTTCGGCTGTAAATATATTATGTAGAGAGAAAAGTGGCTCTCCGATCGGTGAAACCAGAAACCAGAAACGAGCGCACCCTTTCATGTAGACCCCGCCCCATGGAGTACTGGTGGGCGGGGCCAGTTTCTGGCGAGGAAGAATAGGCGAGATGGGGAAAGAAACCAGGTCGCCGAAGCGAATCCAGCAGAGGCGCAGCTGCTTTTTAAAGCCCTCGCTGGATCCCACGGTGGATCCTCAAGTAAAACCTTTTGGAGCAACTGCACATAAACACACGATCTTTATGATAATCCTCCCCACACTAACAGTAGAAGCCAAACACGCCAGACTTCGGCAACGCACGCAATATCATTTATTACATAAGAGGTTTAAAGGGTTGACGCACTGTCAGTAAATGAATGTTACACGGAAAACCATCAACACACGCGTGTCAGCAGCGCCAGCTCATCTCACGCACGCACACGGAAACAAAATAACGGAAGAATTTCTGCACCTGCGAAAAACGACAGGCCAGAAGACCAAAAAGTCAGCTTTTTCGGGAGGGGACATTTGTGCACGAGTCCACTAAATTCCATTTAATTAAAAAAATTGATTAACATGTCAGAGCAGCAGCAGCAGGAGGCGCCATACTACAGTTGAGCAGATAGAAATCAAAGAACCTGCTGAGCCTTTTAAGAAAAAACAAATATACACATAACACGTTTCCAAACACTTCAACAGCAAATTAATCGAGTTTAAAATATAGGACACAGGGGTAAATACGTCAGACTGGTTATGAAAAACACTGTAATGAAGAAGAAAAAAACCCCTCAAAAATCTATTTTCTTCCAATTTAGTTTCCTTGAACCATTCCAAGTGTAAGACTTTAATAATCCAACACTGCAACACAAAAGGAGAGACGATGGAGCGTTTCCCCGGCTCCTCCGAGCGTTTCAAGCCTTTATGAGAAGAAGCTGTAGAGATAGGAGAAGACCACGATTCCAATGATGGCACAGCACAAGGTTATCATCATCTTTTTCTGTGGATTTAATCACAAACAGACAGCAGTCAGGCATTGGAATTAGGATTAAAAATCACGGTTCACGGCCACACCACACTATTCACAGTCATGGGGACAGCTGGTTTAAGGGGCAACTGTGGGGGGGAAAGGTCACAAAGGTCACAAAGGTTTGTGTGTGTGTGTGTGTGTGTGTGTGTGTGCAGAGAGTGAAGAAAAATCTCTTACCTCCTCTATTAAAGGTGAACTTTGCAACACATCAGTTAACGATCTGCATCAGTCACATGCTGACAATTCAGTAAAAAGAAAAAAAAAAGACGTGCACCAGCAAACCAAAAATAAACACACGGCGACAAAGGCAGACATGCACGATGGCAAAATAACACAATATCGACCGTTTATTATAAAATATCACATTTTTACATTGTTAAAAACTTACATTGGTCAATTTTTATCTAAATTTCCAGTATCTTCGCTTTGGGCTTCTCACAGCAGCCGAGGCTGATGGTTTGAAGGGTGGTGGGGAAAAAAGCCCAGACAGAAAAGAAAACTGGCGTCTCCTTGGCGACGAACCTACAGTCTTCCATCTACAGTGTTTTTAAAATCCCCTCCTGTGTGCCACAAACATCAGAATAAACAGATGAATGTGTGAACAGGCTAGCCGTCTGTCCATTGATCTACAAACTCGCTTTTAACAATAAACGTATTTTTTTAATTTACAGCGAAAATGATCATATCTGTCCAAGGTATCTCTTTCCCACCTGTCAATGTTTCGGTGTTGTTTTGTTTTGTTTTTTTTAAAGAGAGAACGTCTTCACAAAGCCTTATAATAACTAAATTATTTACACAATCATAATTTAAAGAAACGAGACGCGTGTTGAAACGTCAAAGTGCTGAACTTCCCCAGGACTTTTCCACTAAAGTGAAGGTACAGTAGTGAGCTTGAAGTGTGTCGAGGCTCATCGGGACGTGAAAACGATGCAGCGCAGCTGGAGGCTGCCTTTATAACTGAACACTGACGGTTTGCAACAGACCGATTGTTTGGTCATTTCCCTTTTTTTTAGCCGCCACACCGATGTGCTCGGCCTGGTGCCTCGTGTGGAGCTCAGTCAACTAGAACTTGTTGCTTCATGTTTCTCTTCTCCCCAAATGAAGGGTTTAGGTCAAATGAACGGTTTGTTCTTTCAAACTGATGAGTGGCGTCGGTGGGCTCCGGTCCACATCCACAGAGAGGGGAGCTGATGGATGAGGACGGAGTGGATGATGGCAGCGGGAGCTTTTCTCCTGCTGTGGTGTCTGAACAACGATGATGATGATGATGATGACGATGATGACGATGATGATGATGATGATACCGGTCGCCCCCGTCGATAATGAGTTTTTTTCTAGGGAGGTGGATGCAGAAGGAGAACATGTCGAGAAACGTGTTAAAACAGGCGACCAGTGATCGGCAAACGAGCCCAAACCGCCTAAACCAACGGTGGAAAAGCTCGTTTGGCCAAGAGCAGCCAGAAGGAACGACGACAGAGCAGAGAAAGACACACACACGCAGCCAAGAACTTTAAATACACAAACACACCTGATCAGCCCTCTACACACACACACACACACACACACAGACACACTCTGGAGAAGCGTCTCCCCAGCAGGCCTCGCGGCCACGCCCTCTGTGGTAACAGTTACTCACCCTCTGCAGAGCTCATCCGCTTCCCTTCAGTCCCACTGACAAGCCAATAATGAGAGCCAGCAAGAGCACCAACACCACCACAACAACCGCTATTATCACCATTTTCTGTTAGGAACAACCGACAGGTCCATCAGACACATTTTCAGAAACAAACGGGTTCCAAACCGACGAGAGATGCAAAACAATAACAATATGACCAAAGACAATGTGAATGCTAACCATGCTATATAATTCTAAACGTAAAAGAAACTGGGTGGCGGTCACCAAGTGTGACCAGCGTTTTCACTGGTCGACATAAATCTCATCAAACAGACACTGAAAAAGAAAAAGAACAAACGAAGGAAATAATCAAACATGGAGGAGACCAAATACTGACGCAGCAGTTTGACTGAGCAGGCTGAAAAGAAGCAGAAGAAGAGCAGCGTGTGTGCGCGTGTGTGTGCGTGTGTGGGGTTGAGTCTGGGTTCACTGGGGTTCACAGACTGGTGGGGGCTCAGGAGCAGGTCGGGTGGGCAGAAGACCACAGGGGAGGGTCGCATTTAGGTTAACAAGCAGGTTTCCCAAAAGCATATTGAGAGCCAACCGGAATCTGAGTGATTCTCCCCCCCTCCTCACACAACTGCTTCTACCCCTCAAGAGGGACCTCAAAACCCAGGAACGGGACACAAATGACTGTGGAGGAGCCGTTTACAGAAGGGCCCCTCTCCTCATCGTCGCCCCCCTCCTCCTCATACCGGCTCAGCAACCCTGCAAAAACATTTAAAAACAAGCAAAAAAAAGAAAAAGGAAAACCCGTCTTGCACAGTTTTGAATTATTAGCAATCCAGGCGGTGCTGTAAAGGTAATTTAGGGTGCGGTTGGGTTTGTCCTGCAGGTCCATGAGCATGAAAGAGCAAGAGTTCACCCTGCACCTGGAGCCTAAACTCCACCTTCCCCTCTAACCTTCCCTCCCAGGAAGACAACAGCAATATAAAGAGCAGAGACGCGTTTGAAGTTTGATATAAAATCACCCTCATACGTGTTCAAACTAACGATTCCTTGACTGGGTTCCCACAAAAGCGCCGGCGCGGGTTGCGAGCGCGGACACGTGAATCCTGACTCGGCGTTTCTCGCGCCTCCCTTTCCTCTCAGGTCCGTATGCTTTTGGGAAACCAGGCGGCACCACCCAAGCGCAGGCACTCACACGTCGAGCTTCCTGCTGAAACTTTGCGGCTTTCTTAGTGTCGGCTACGGCCCGCTCCACAAAGCCCACCGACTGGTCCATGTTGCTTTCGATTCTATCGATCATCCCGCCCTTGCGGCGCCGATGGCGGGGAGCAGCGGAAAGCCACATAAAGGAATACATAAAAACAGAGAAAGAGAGAGCCACAGAAAGAGGAGCTGGGCTGCTCGGCTGTGTGGACGGCATGGTTTCTGAAGGGGGGCGTGGCGTGTGTGAGCACCAAGCTGTGCAGTCGTGACAAAACCGGGTTTTTTTGGGGTTTTTTTTTTTTAAGTGATGCAGCTGTGAAAAAGGAAGAGAATAGAAAAAAGGTCCCACAGAGGAAGTGGAGGGGCAGTTTACCTTCCGTGCTTTGGTCTGGTACTTGACAGCCTTTTTGGTCTGTTCTTTAGCCACTGTAACGTGGTCCACTGACTTGGACACGTTCTGCTCTATGTTGTTTACTATATCGCCCTGGAAAAAAAAAAAAAAAAAAGACGACGGCGGTCAAAAACAGCCCGTTTAACCGACAGAAACACGGCACGGTTTGACGAGACACTGAGGCCAAGACAAACGTTCACTCTGAAAGACATCCAATGCAAATAACAACACAAATAGCAGGACAACGCCCTTACCTCAAACAGGGCTCTCCCTCAGAAAGCATGGCGCAAGCAGCGATAAACAAGGTTAGACAACGAGAGGACGACCGACCGATGGTCGGCGCATGTTTGTGTTGGCTGTGATGTGAAATGGGCTCTGGTGGCGTATTCACACAGCTCACTAAGAGGCATTCAGGTCGGTTCCACCCACACCGAGTGATGAGATGGCAGGTGTGGCAGGAGGGATGGAAAAGAAACTTTAGGAAAGAAATGGAGCTGGAAAAGAGGAGACAGACACACGTGCGAGCGTGTGGTCAGAGGCGAGGAGAGAATCAACAGTAAAGCCAAGAATAAACAGAGCTGGGCCGGCGTTCAGAGTGGATGAAAGGATGGAGGGTAAGCGGGGGCATGGCGGGGAGGCGGGCGTGCCGTACCTGGCTCTCCACCAGCATGGCGATGTCTACAAACATGTCGTGCAGCTCTTTGATGCTGCTCTCCAGGCGGACGATGTCCTTGTGTCTGGATTCGATCTCACTCAGGGCTTGTTTGGAGATGCCGGAGTCCACGATCTGCGTCGGACGACCAGCGGAGGTAAATACAGACGCACCCCAGGAGCGGCCGAGGCTAACGCTAACCGGAGCAGAGGCTCCGTAATTTCCGGTGTATAAGCGGCTACTTTTTTCCCCCCCAAGCACTGAACCCCGCGGCGTATTTAGCGGTGCCGCTTATCTGCTCAAGATTTATATGATGGGCGGCTTTGGAAAAAACAGATGAGTTTGTTTTTGCCGACCGTAATTACCGGTGCGGCTGATATTTAGGTGAATGTGACGGTACACGCCTGCGGAACATGACATACCCCTGCAGTGAAGACGGCGGCGTTCCCGCTCTCCAACATCTCCTCCAGTTCTTCGTCCGTCGTTGCTTTCCCAGCTGAAAGAAGAGGTCAGAGGTAACCACAGAGAAGGCCGCAGCGTGGTCACATGACCAGGGTGGCAGGTATGTGGGGAGTCGCTCACTGATCTCCAGCTGTCTCTGAATGCGACCTTTACTCCTCTCCCTGAAGTCCACCTGGGCTTCGTTGTACTTGGTCATTACCTCCACAAACTTCCTGGACAGGACAGCATGCTGGAACACAAGAGATCAGATAAAAAAGGACTTTACTGAAGAAAACGTGGAAACCAGATTGAAACAAGGCCACGAGCACAAACGGAGAACATAATTTACCTGTGACTTGCGTATCCGCATATCAGCCGACACCCTCTCCTGCTCCTCGGACTCCAGATTCCTCTCGATGGCTGGAATGAAAGATTTAGGAATGACGCACCACTCCCATCAGTCATCGTTGTACCATAGTCCTCTGATTCGGTGTTGATGATCCTAAACGTCCTCTGAGGTTTGCACAGGTGGAAGACTCACTCTTGAGCTTGTTTCTTGCGTTGTTGGCCATCTTCTTGATTTCATTGGTGATTGCTTCCAGATCGTCTTGTGTTTCTGAGAACAGAGAGGAAATGCGTTGGACGTCGTCATGGCTTTAAAACCTGAGCGAACACCAGCGGAAACACCCAAGAGCAGGTAAACGCCAACCAAGAACAACACGGCTACAACGCTGATACTATGTGTTCCCAGTAGAAAAAGAGGAAGGACATTTTTATACGAGTGATGAGAGGGAATGTGGAAGCCGGAGGACATCTTACTCTGGTCTGACGTTGGAGCAGAGAGGATGACCGAGTACAGCTTTTTGACTTCGGACACATTTTCATCTATTTTGTCGATGCTGTTCCTGATGTCTTCAATCTGAAAGACAAAAATGCGCATTCAACCGGGAAAAAAAGCACTTTTGCGATTCATTCCTTGTTGAACAACATTCCTTGTCGCCCCACTGACCTGACAAAAGAAGTCGTCCATGAAGGCGGCGTTGTCCACGGCGATCTCCACCTCATCGTCGTCCTGGTCACACGTCTGCCGGAGACACAGTGCAAACCTTCAGGATGAATAGTTCCCTAAGATGTTTACCGTCGGGCGGGGCTGCAGCTTATCATCCATCTATGATGTTCAAATAATTCCTAAATCCTCCCTGTACGCTCCATCATTTTCCTTCTAGTGCCTTAATGCCTGTTTAACCCCAACGTCCACATCTGCAGGCCAGACTAAATCCACCTGTGCTGGGCCTGTACGGACGGACACAATACCTCAAACGATACAGGACGGACGCACAACCTATCTGACTGCGCACACATGACCGCGGCACCAGAGTTGAAGGTCAGCAAAGCGTCCTTCGGGCATAACGTTGACCCTAAACACAGCGAACGTCTTGGCGCGGTCTGACAAGACCACAATAACAAAACTGTTCACTTCTGGGGGGCATTCTACAGGCGTAGCCATCAGCCGGTAGGTGACACCAACCAGCCTGGAGCTGATGTCATAAACGCATTCAAGCGTCATTCAGCACACAAAAGTCACAAGGACCCACAAGGACCTCAGCGCCTGGCTGGGTATTTACAGGCTGGAGGCCGGGCCAACACCAGGAACTCCGCCTGTTGCCTGTCGACTACAGTCTGTGCTGAGTAATATGGGTCATGCTGACTATTTCCTGCTGTAGCGAATGAGAAAAACACAGCGTTTGATTAGGAGACGCGAAGCTATGACAGCAGTAAACCACTGTCAGCCTGCTGTGGCTCTGACTTTAATCTGAAGGGAGAACATGGCTTTCCCGGAGAACGTCAGCCGGGTTCAAAGTCAACACACCTGTCTACTTCCCTGTTCACGGGGATCATGTGACCGGGCAACAACTGTTCAGTTCAACACAGTCAAATGGTTCTATAAAATCCATCAATAAAGTTGCAGCCTGACATAAAAACATTAATGGTCCTTTGGATGGTTGTCAGACTTGACAGAAGCAACGCCTAAACTTTGAATTGCAAATGTAGCCGTGGCTAACATTAGCAGTAGAGCCAACCTGGGCAGCAGCCTGACACACTTCTTGTTGTTTTAGTGAAATATTGTTTGAGTTTATGCAGCAAGGTCTTGTCCCACGCGTTATGCTCACTCATGCAGCCTCCCTTTTGTAGATAAGAGCGCTCGCTCACTTCCTTCCCGAGTCTTTCTCTTAGCAAAACAGAGGGAGAAAAGAGAGACGCTGTCCTCAAACAAACACAGAAAACTCTTGTTTCCCGGTATAAAAATGGCATTTCGTGAATCGTGGGGAAAAACAACTTTCTTCAGAGCCAAAGTCTAAACATTACTTTACTCTTATTGCACCAAGATGTCGCAAAACGTTCGGTTTAGTCATTACAGCCAAATCCTTTGCGGTCCCGTGGCAGCTTGTGGTTCCTGAACATCCCTGAATGTGTCTACAGCCTGGCCAACAGTCACTAGGCTCTTCTTCTTTGTGGGTTTTTTTACTGTGACTGTTTTCAATAACTGACGGGTTTCACAGAAATCAGGCGAGTGGCCAGGCTGATTGACAAAACCTTAAGGTATTACTTTGGGTTATTGGCCCCCTGTGCTGTGAAGAAGCTTCCTGTTAATTCTGAAGTACTTGACTTCATGTGGGAGAAAAATAATAGACCAAAATTTTAATTTTCCATCACCTGAGGCGAACTGTCAAAGGTTCAGAAGTTGGAGTGGCTAAAAAGCAACAATTTACAGAAAAGGCCCCTCTCAAGCTTATTGGGCCCTACAAACCTCCTCAAACACAATTCTAAAAAGCTAAAGCGTAAAAAAACTAAGAGCAAACATGATTCAAATCCAGTCTAAGCTAAAACTGTTAGCTACAAAGGAAGTAAAAGGAATTTCAGTGTGACTGTAAAACAAACTGCAACTTACACGATGAAGCCGTACCAATAACCCCTAACGAGAACACACTAAAACGAAGAGCTAACCAGTTTATAAAAACCATAAAAACCCAGTCAAAGGTGCTGAACCCTCAGTTGGGGCAATTTTACAGACGGTATAATTAAGGGTCATAACTGGTAAAACTGACATCTTGCAGGCTAAAAAAGCAATCACTTAAAAAAAGAGCCCAACAATGACTGGACAGAGCTGAAAATGCTGTCAAGTGGAGTAAAAGAATTGGATAACGTGCATTAATGACCTGAGATTTGAGCTCACGTGCCCCCTCCCCATTCCCCCACAGATACCCCCTCGATTAAAGCCTGCGAGTTAACCATTACACTCAATTGGGATAACAAAGGTGATGGGAGCGTGTGGACAACGCAGGAAAACAAACAGAGGCGGGACTTATTGGAAAATCTAGCAGGGGGGGAGGTAAACAGGGTAGTTTAACAGATCTGCCCCACGGCCCCGTCCTGGTTCCCTTAAGCTGCTCTGGAAGGAGGCAGGCGTGCAGGCCGCTGGGGACGCTCCACTTCAGCAACTTTAAACACGGCAAATATTTGGCCGGCAGGTTCACGTCTCCATAGCAACCAATCCCGGTTCAGGTAGCAATCAGGCCTTCACTGACACTGGGGTTTTGGACAAAATGGCAGTAATAATAAAAGGTTTGGGGGACTCAGCTGCAGCACAGCTTAGACAGTAATTACCGAGTCATTTGGAATTCAAATCCTCCAATGAAAAACATTATTCCAATGGAGATTTGAATTAAGTACTTAAGATGTCCAACTTTTTTATATACATTTCAAATGAAGCTACAATATTGTCCATAATAATAAACGCATTTGGCCTAAAGAATACATTCTGAATATCCTTTATGAAATAATTACAATTTCTAAAAGCTTTAATCCTATGTTTTGTTTTTTTCCATTATTATAGACACGATTACTTTGTAAAAAGCAAGTTTACTGCTATGCCCTTTGGTCGCCTGTATACCTAAAAAGGTTGCTGAAATCGAGTTTCCAGTTCAATGTCTAATCAATTAAACTACATCTAAAAAGATCGATGGCTGCCAATTGCACCAAGAGGTCAAACACAACATTTGTCAGGTTCTAGAAGGTTACTAATTCCAACAGAAAAGCTAGAAACTATAGTTTTTATCCGTTTTATTTCAGAGCTTTTACCAAATGTGTCGCTGCTATTATGCAATCACATGATGCACCAACGGGGCCGCTTCAGCTGGTGAGTTTAGGCCGTTTAGGCTGAAATAATTTGAATAACATTCACCTAAAACAATTATAAACTATACAAATATACAGAATATTAACTATTTTATGGGTGGAAAGGTTTACTCGTGGTTTTAGTTGACTTATTGTCTATTTTTTCAGAGTAAAACAGAGGAACAAAAAACTAGCCAAAGTGAATTTGGTATTTCCTGAGGTGGACTCACCGCTTTGAGTTGCTCCAATCGGTCCTTCATTTTTCAGACAGGTTATCCGACAACTTTGGCTACACAGATAACACCAACACTTGTGCGAAATGCTTCAAAAACGCGTCCAAATGCCCGGTTTCCTCAGCCAGCTGCTGGGCTAGCTGTCCGTCAGAAACACCCCCAGCAGACTCAACTCCCCACAAGTCTTCAAAGAGTTGTCGGAGAAAAACTACTTTTCCGGAAAAGATGAGTCTTTCTGTCGTTTTTCCACACAATATGGCTGCTCGGTTTAAAACCAGTGGGGGTTTTTTCTTTGCTAAATCTCCTCGCTCGGGGGATTAAACCAGCAGTTGCGTGGAGCCGTATAATCTGTCTCCGCTGGCCCGCACTAATCATTCTAACGCACTTCCCGTCTCGCGCAGGCGCACATCCGTCTTTATCGAAGGCGAGGAGGCCCCGCCCAGGGCCACCTGCGGCAAGGATGCATTCCGGAATGCAAGTGTCCATCGCGAACAGATTTGGGTTGTTTTGGGGGAAAAAACGAATATGGGAGTCAATTCAATGCACTTCTATCAAGGAAGAGCAATTCGAAACTTGAGCGCATTCACGTGCTTTCAATTAATCGAAGTTATGTGTCTTAAAACTACAACACTTTGTATCACGTCTTGAATGCAGCCTGGTTGTCAGCGGACGCTATGACGTGTATCGTGCCTCCTGGTGAGCGCGCAAAGTGTATAAAAAAAGTTTTCATTTACAGAATAGTACTTGTGAATATAATAAACTATGCTTGTGCACTTTTGTGCAACAAACGAATGTGACGCTGCTAAGTATAGACTAATTAACCACGCAAAATTTAATTTCAATGGCTTGATCGAAGACTTTTTGTCTTACAATCCCATATTATGTCGCCTGTAGAGGAATACTTACGTAATGCCATTCAAAAGTCTGAGTTACACATTACTGACACCTAGTGGCCAATACCAGCAAAGTCGATACAACTGCATGGAACTTTAAAAGCTTTACTTGTTTTAAATTTCCCACTCATTTCCTAAATATCCGAACAAATCTGCACCTAACAATTCCCATTGTGTGTCTTTTACTCAACAGTTTATTAGGCCCAAAGATGTAAACAGAACAGAAGGTCTTAAGCTAGATTCAGAAGCCTGATATTCATATTGAGAGTAGTTTTATTTAAAGTTTTCTCCTGTTTGTGTGTCCATTACACCATACAACAGCACAGTTCAGGCTGGTTAAGTGCAGTGGAGGGTGTCTGACGAAGAGTAGAACATTGCTATGCCAATGACAACACTGGGGTGGGTATTTCTTGAACAATGACATCAGACAGCTTTTTCCAACTTTCATTTTTTAAACAAACAAAAATGAATTCAAAAATAAAAATATCTGAAAAGGGATTTTACAGTAAGGGGGAAAACAACTTTCTGTCCACAAATGAGGGGAGGAAGGAAGGAGGGATGATGGTACAAATACTTTAGAGGTCGTCTTCATCATCTGGGAGTGCCGTTTGTGATGCAACCTGAACGGAGGAGAAGTGTCAGCGCGCTCGTCTGTTGTGCAGCAGCAATCAGGCAGGATCACACTCACGTGAAGCTCTTTCTCATACTGCACAGCCAGAGCAGGATCCATGGTGACCTCTGGGGGAGCGAGGGCAGGCATTTCCACAAACTCCAAGTTGGGATCACCAATCAACTTCCTTGCTAGCCACAGGAAGGGCTTCTCAAAGTTGTAGTTACTCTTTGCAGAAATGTCGTAGTACTGGGGACAGAGGAAACATTTCAGACTCAAACACTGATAAGGTTGACATTTTGACTGGATTGTTTTTTCGCCAACCTGCAGGTTCTTCTTGCGGTGAAAGACGATGCTCTTGGCCTTAACCTTGCGGTCTTTAATATCTACTTTGTTGCCACACAGAACAATGGGAATGTTCTCACAAACGCGGACCAGATCGCGATGCCAGTTGGGTACGTTCTTATAGGTAACTCGAGAAGTGACGTCAAACATGATGATGGCACACTGAGCTGTTGAAGGAGTACACACGGTTTTAATACAGAAACACCACTTTGACACACAGCAATATTCTAAGGCATGTTGGGAGGAGCACCTTGAATGTAATAGCCATCTCTCAGGCCTCCAAACTTCTCCTGACCAGCAGTGTCCCAAACGTTGAACTTGACGTTTCCTCTGTTGGTGTTGAAAAACAACGGGTGGACTTCAACTCCAAGAGTAGCTGAGATTAGAGGCAAAAACACGTCAGAATGGGACAGCAACAAGAGCCATTCAATAAAAAGGCAAAAATTTGTGCCAGGAGAAGTATGTAATGTGAAGATTATCATCAGAAAAATTGATACTTGAATCGCATAACCCTTAAAGCCACAAACAGGAAATACCAGAAGTTCAGTGTAGTAGATGACATGATTAATAAAACTGCTGTATGTAAAACATGAAGTGGTATTTGTGGCATCGCCCAAACTATAATAAAAAGGTGGTTTTGATCTTTACATCCTGTTAAGCAGAATGTGTCCAACTTGAATATTTACCATTAAGATAATGCTTTTTATAAAGCAAAGCAATGGTTTAGGTCAGTTCATCACACCTACATTCAAAACGCAGCCAAACAGGTTTGATCATGTTTGTTGACCGTGACAGGGCCTGGACCCTGGCGCTTTAGGCTTGTTGTCAGCCTGGTTGGTGACTTTTTACATAACGACACCTGAATGGAAAACGTGTGTATCCAAGTTGGATTACAAAAGTCACGCTAGCTCCCAAAGCCTCACCGACATATTTCTTCTCGAACTCTCCTGTGAGATGCCTCTTGACAAAGGTCGTTTTACCAGTGCCTCCATCGCCAACCAGGACGAGCTGCGAGGGGGAAAAATAACCCGTTAGCACTAGTACAAACCGGTTTGTAACGCCTCTTTGTAACACCTAGCTAATCTGGACTACATTTGTTAGGAAAGTAAGACTTGCACGATAAAAAGTTACGAGTCCCACCTTGAACATCACCACCGGTACTGACTGGGCCATTGTGTCGACTGAATGTTCACGTTAGCTGAAAGACAAATCGCGATGGTTAGCACGCCGCTCGCCATCACTACCCCCTTAACAAGTTATCGTCAACATTAAGCTAGGCGTGTTAGCATTAACCAATTTTCAAAAGCGATTACTATAAAAGGAGATGAAATTACACTCGGTATGTACTCACGAAATAATTTAAGAAACATTAAAAAACTTTAAACTGCTAAAACTTAACCGATGTTCTAACGTTTTTGGACGCTAACCGGGCCGACAGGGTGCAATTCGGTTGCGCCACACGACGCGCGCATGCACTTTTTCTGGCCGAATAGAACAACGGACAGCAACACCGTTCCCCTCGCAGATGAAGGCCGCTAAAGCCGAGCGTTTTCATTTACACCGCTTACGCCGTTATTAAACATCCCTAACAAAAGGTGAATATTACCAGGCAGACGAATATAACTCGTATACCACAACAAACAACTACAATGAGGAGAAAGCTCTGCAGGCTAACAGTTAGCGCGCATGGCCGTTCTTTGAAAGCTAACGGCTAAGGTAGCTCTGAGTTAGCGCAATAACCGAATAAAACTGTATTACCCGGTTCTTCAGCTTTTGAACGGTTTAATAAACAACGCGAAATCGACCTGACGCGCAGCTAAGAGTCCGCGGCTGGTTTAACTTCTGCTGGAGTGCAAAAGCTTGCAACGCGGGACGGGCCTCAATGAGAGACCCCAAACTCACCGGTTGTGCTACGGAGAGAAGAGAAAGCTAAATGGCCGCATCCGCGGGAGATTCAGCATGGCCTATGAGTCAGTTTCCGCCCTGGTCACGTGACCGCCGCAGCGCGTTTTTAAAAAGCGATTATACGCGTCTACGTGTTGTGTTTGTGGCCCGCAGAAAAAAAGAAATTTGTTGCCTGTGCGACAACTGATGTGACCCGTAATACAGTATAATAATAATTAATAAAAGTACTTTTAATTTTCGAAGCGCCTTTGACACACGAGGACAGTGAAATATTTTATTTTTTTTTATTATTGTTTACTGTTGTTTTTTTAACTCAGTGACGCAGCTAAAAAATGCCAATGACCAGAAACACGGAGTGAATGGATGGGAAAATTTGGCAGTCTGAGACAGGTGGGTCTGAAACAGGTGAGTTTTGAGCCTCGATTTAGAGAGTGGAAGAGAGTCCAAGAGAGTTTTTGGTTTTGCTGTCCGACAACTTACTGGGTCCAAACTATTAGTACTCACTTACGGTCTCAACACGGAAAAACGAACGTTTTTTTTTTTGTCTCTTCTTCGCTCCTTTCTGCTTTGTCCTCTTTTTTCAGTCCGGCCCACTGGCGCCATCGAGTGGCTAATATAAAGATAACACTAAATTGAACACTTCCTCAAAACACAATAAACTCCTAATACAACCGTGAAATTGACAAATAAAACATTACTTTCTTATCACAGCATTTATTTGAGTATCTTACTTTCATATCATTATGATATGTAAATACAATGTCAGGCTATTACATGCTATTTACACTGCCTCTGCATTAATCTTTCTCCTTACTAGGAGGATCTATGGCATCTACGGGGCAGTGTGCACACATATCAGCATCTATCTGTACAGGTAGTCTGCCCTTATGTTTTCCGATATTTCGACCTCCCACTGATCTCCATTGTTGAGCAACTTTTCTTTATTGTACAGCAGCTCTTCATGGGTCTCAGTGGAGAACTCAAAGTTTGGGCCCTGAAGAAAGAATCAGAAACAAAAAAAACCTCACACATTATCTAGTTTGAACTCTTAAAGATGAAGTAAGCAGAATTTTGCATAGGACGTTGTTATATAGTTTCATACTGTCCGTTTAAGTGTGCATATGCATCCATCGAGATGCAGAATTTTAAATAATCCATTCCCACACATTCCATTAAAAATGTAAGGAAGTAGCTTCTACAGAATTCCAGATATGGTCCTAATATTACCTGAACAATCGCATCGACGGGACAGGCCTCCTGACAGAAGCCGCAGTAGATACATTTGGTCATGTCGATGTCATAGCGTGTAGTCCTCCTGCTGCCGTCGGCTCGTGTCTCCGCTTCGATCGTGATAGCCTGCGATCAACACAGTGACCGACCCTTGCAGAAGATTCTGCACGTTGGACTTTAGGTTTTATGTTTGAGTCAGCGTTCACCTGTGCAGGGCAGATGGCCTCGCAAAGCTTGCAGGCGATGCAGCGTTCCTCCCCGTTGGGATAGCGGCGCAGGGCGTGTTCGCCACGGAAGCGGGGCGACAGGGGGCCCTTCTCAAAGGGATAGTTGATGGTGGCCGGTTCACGGAACAGATAGCTCAAGGTCATTCCCAAACCTGTAAGAAGTAGGTGCCAAAGCCTCAGAGATTTAAGACACCGTTCTGCTTTTGTTCTGTGTTTCTGGGTTGTAACCTAAAGAACACTTCTTTGTCTTGACCTTTTGTTCACCGTTATTCACTAAGATCTGGAAGTTCCCCACCTCGGAAGAGTTCAGTCCAAAGCAAGGTGGTGGCAGCCCGATCGGTGATGGACCTCATATCTGTTGGCAACTCCAGAGCATTTACATACTCTGCATAAAAGAGCAGGGAAATGGGGTTATTTAAAGTTGGTCTTGGCAGCAAAAATGGTCCATTCACATAGCGGTGTACTTACTATAACCCTGTTTCACTGCACTGTGATTGCAAGAGCGGATGACATTATAACCATCCCCAAACGTACCTGAAAATACACACCAGACATTATCAGAAGAGGTCACAATTACCCATAGATGTAATATCAATGGCTACTGCTTCAACCTGGCTTTAAGTGGCAGTGCAGAAAGCGGAGGGACAGTGGAGCAGACATCTGAGCAAAGACGACAGCAGGGTTTATTTAAATGGCCAAAGTAGAAGATTGTGATCAAAAACCACAGGAAACAAAGGAACATTGAGAAGATGAAGAACGCCATGAACGAGTATCAGGTCATCTCCTGGGCAACAGTACCTGACACGTTCACGGCGGCCCGTCGGAATGGGAAAAACAAAAACACACCTTGCTTTTACGATTAGGAGCCATTGAGAGTTTATCATTAAAATCACGATAAATAGTAATAATAAATATTGTGATTTTTTTTTTTTTAAATATACGTTACCTAGTGCTGACTATTAGCACTAGTTCAGCACTTGTTTTTGCTTAAATTGGACCTTGTGGGTATCTTATAGATTGCAAAGGTGATTTGGTTAAGATAACAACAGTCAAAGCCGAGAAATTAGGTCATCTAAATAAAATGACGTAGTTAGCTTTCAAAACCACAGGTTTGCAATTTTACTAAGTATACCTCTCTCTCCGTGCATGAACAGCACAGGCAAGTCCATGTTTCTATTGCGAAAACATGAAAGAGGCTAATTACAAACGGCTAACAGCTCCAAATTACAATGACAATATAAAATACCTGCGTCAGAAGCTTTTATGAAGCACAATGAGAGAAATCTTTAGTGTTTTGCGGCTCCAACAACCGGCTGGAACTGCGCAATTGTATTAGTGCTGCATTCAAGTGCTCCTCGGAATTTAGATGAGACAAGTGGAATCTTTGCGCGCTTAATGCGCGCTTTGTCAGGTCACAAGAAAGTAATTTTCACAACCATGTAATTATCACAAATTATAAAGACAAATAGTGGTTGTTCACGCCTCACTTTTATGATCACATGAGCTGAGAGAGAGAGACAGAGAGAGAGAGAGAGAGAGAGAGAGAGAGAGAGGAAGTTGGTCTTCTCTCAATAATTGAGGAACTCGAACTCTGCAACGACCCAGTGATCAAAATGACCGAAATGTAAAAGGTAATACCACTGATAATTCTGGAATCTATTTATATTTAGCCTTATTTGCGTATGATTGACAGGGTGAGGAGAAGTTTCAGCTGATCAGACAGTGCAGATGTCAGTTCACGTTACTTATACCTGTGTTACTTGAAAATTAGTCAGTTACAACAGTGAAGGAGCACTTTTCACCGCTTATGAACTGATGAAGAGTGCACATTAAAGGAATGGAACGCTTTTGGTGAAGATGCAGCGTGCATGTGGTGATGTGATGAAACGAGGCGCTTTTCTCTTTCCCTGAGATGTTGAGCCCATCCAGCCAGGTCCAGAAGGACAACAGCGAAGAAGACAGCTCGGGTTCGGACGCAGGTCTGGAGCCTGAAACAGATCGATTTGGCTTCATCGTGAGCGGCAGATCCACAGCTGGGTGAGACGCCAACCAGTCACGCAGCTCACCGCTGTTAGGTTGGAAGAACTTTCAAGTCTAAGTAAAAAAATAAAGAAATAAAAGGCAAGACTTGTTCTGCCTCCAGAGCTGATGGAAGGAACAGGTAGATGCCATCAGAACCAGCCCAGAACGTTTCACATCAGAATAAATGACGGAACAATCGGTTTCATTTCATTTTCCTGCAGAACGGAGGTACATTTCCCTGTCTTAAAACCCTTCACCTCCTTTTTAATGTCGTAATAAACATTTAAAAAGGTCCCTAAAACAGAAAATGTGAATTGGTGTCTGTGCCTCTGCACTTTCCACCTGACCTGGGTGTTGCCATAGAGACCAAGCAGCTACCATGTGGTTTTCCTGTTTCCTGTCCTTATTTTTAGTGCACGTTTATTCTGTAGCATGAGCTGAGAAACCTGCATGGAGAAACTGGTACGTGCAGACAGAGATGGTCTGCTGCGAGCGCCCCGAGCTCATGTCTCTGCTGTCCTCCATCTGCAGCGTGGGTCCGTCTCCCGAGCTGGTCAGACAGAGAGAGGCCAAATGGATCAACATCATCGTCCAGTGGGAACAGATTTTGCCCAAGAGGACCAATAAGGTGCGTTCGGTTGCCTCAACTTTATAAAAGATTCCCGATGAAATTTAATGTGCTGCGTCTCTCTATTTTTAACACCCTCCCTTCAGGTCAAAGTGCAATGTCAGAAAGGCATCCCCGCCTCCCTCAGAGCCAAGTGCTGGCCTATGCTGTGTGGTGCTACCGCCAGGATGAAACAAAACGAACACCTCTACCAGGCAAGGCTTTACAATCCGAAGCAGAGTCTGCAAATACGTTAGTTCAACACTCTGTTCTTCCTGCGTCAGTGTCTGGACACGCAGTCGGCTCTGCAGAGCTGGGTGGACGTGATCAACAGAGACTTGGACCGACAGTTCCCTTTCCACGAAATGTTCCACTCCAAGGACGGACACGGGTATGGGCCCTTTTTTCACTCGCCGGACCGGCTCTGGCTGTGTTCCCAAGCTCAGTGTTGGTGTTTGTGCGCAGGCAGCGCGGTTTGTTCCGAGTGTTGAAGTCATACACGCAGTTCAAGCCAGAAGAGGGCTACTGCCAGGCTCAGGGGCCCGTGGCCGCAGTGCTGCTGATGAACATGCCTGCCGAGGTAACGGGGAAAAAAGCTGCACTTGTGAGGGTTCACCCTGACGCAGGATGTGTGTGTGACCTCGCAGGAGGCCTTCTGGTGCCTGGTGCAGATCAGCGAACAGTACCTGCCTGGATACTACAGCCCTCTTCTGGTGAGGTTTCAAATTGTGACATAATATCAATAAAATGGGCTAAATTCCACACAAAGTAGGTTGTGTGGTTCGTACAACCAGCACCACACAACATTGTCTTCATAATGAACCTGTACCAGTTAAATCCTGTTGGTTTAAATGATGGAATTCCTCTAAAACAGGAGGGAGTCCTGTTTGATGCAGCCATTTTGGACTGGGTCTTGAAAAGGATGTGTCCAGCTGCACACGCACATCTGCAGCAGTACGGCGTGGAGCCGCTCATGTTCGCCACCGACTGGCTCATGTGTCTCTTCACACGCCACCTTCCTTTCAATGCTCTGCTGCGAGTCTGGGACCTGTTCTTCTGCTACGGTAAAAGAGGGAACTACTTGGATATCCAATATGGCGTCGACTGGGCGTGCATGAGGTTGTAGAGTACCGCTGTTCCCTTTCACGCAGGGGTGCGGATGCTGCTTCAGGTGGCCGTGGTGTTGGTGCGCCGAGTGTTGGGCCGCGCCGAGCAGAGGAAGAAGTGCGAGGGCCAGATGGAGACTCTGGAGAGGCTCCGGGGCATCCGGGAGCATGTTCAAGAAGAAGCCGATGCCTTCATCGCAGAAGTGAGAAAAGAAACGCTGCTGTGGCCGTATTGAAACGCCGCAACCAGGATGTCCGGATCTCCGGGGGCATGAATTCCTCTTCTGCTGTTTTCCAGGTGTGCTCTGTGCCGCTGTCAGCCCGAGACCTGGAGAAGCAGATGGAAAAGGAGATGGAAAAGTGGAAGAAAGACAGACCTTCCTCCACGTTTGACCCCAGACACCGATGCGCCGGATACCAGATGGTGTGGGCGGTGGCCAGGCAAAACCAGCAAACGCTGGAGAAGATGGAGAGGGAGAGGGGACACCTGTCCGTCCCGCTCACTCGCTCCGTCTCCACACTGTCGCTGTCCCCCAAAAGGTGGAGGAAAGGCGGGAAGGTCAGTGCGGGAGAACGGGAAGAGGGCGTCCGCATCGTGAGACACGTCTCAATGGGAGCGAAGGATGAGGTCAGTTTTCATCCTTCGCACAACCTTGTCGAGCAGAGAAAATCCAAAAAACCGAACCTCCCAAACATGGCGGACGAGCGTTCAGAAGAAGGGTTTCAAGACCAGATAGAACGAGAAGAGCCCAGAATTGGAGCGACAGCTGAAAATAAAAAACAAAGCGAGGAAACGGAGCTTGTAGGTCAGACAGGAAATCATCTGCAGCCTGTTGAACAAACTGAAACGCAGTCAGACAACCAGTCACACAGCCGGGAAGACGGCAACTCTAAAATCAGTGACTCAGGCTCACAGGAACAACACTCTGATGCAAAGACGGAGCAAGATATGGAGGAAAGTCTCCAGCGGTCTCTGGGGGACACTGAAAACCTAGGAACGGCGGCTGGAACAAGACCGAGCCCGAGCCCGGTTACCATGGAGACCGAAAACAGCTCACAGAGAGATGGAGTTCAAGAAAAAGAAACAAAAACAGCAGAAGCTGAGGGGCTGGTTCGGACGCAGGAGAAACAGCAGGAAAAGACAGAAAGGCTAGAGGAGCTGGAACAGTCTGAACAACAGTCAGAACAACGCCTACATTCTGAGACAGAAGTGGGAGAAATTCTAGTTTCAGAGTCAAGTGAAACCTTGGTTTCGTGTTTAAAAGCAACTGAAGCGATACGGGAACACGATGAAAGTTTACTTTCTGCAACGTCAGGGGTTGAAAAGGATGAATCGGCGACACAAAGCCGGGTGACCGAGAGGACTTCTGAGGCCACGGCGTCTCCGCGGGACTCAGAATTAAGCTTTCCTGATGGAAAAATGAGTTCAGTACCAATGAGCCCCCCCAAAGAACCTGCCCCAGAGCCACCAGAGGTCCTGGGTACTGCAAGCGCAGACAAAAACGAGTCTTTGGAGGAAAGCGCAGTAGAAAATGAGGTTTTTGATTCAGCAGACTCTACCAATGAGCCACACGGGGCTGAAGCGAGGAACAGCAGCCCCACGCAAGCCTCCGGCCGGCGCAGCAGTCGCTCGTCTGCTGATTTCTGCATCCGTAAATCATCCAACTCGCACGGATCCAGGCTGGGACGCCGGCTCTCTGAAGATCTTTTCACAGTGCCGCAGAAACCCAGTCAGCCACAACCAGGGGAGAGCACCTCAGGGGTCGAGGACACAGAGTCCCCGTCCGATCCCGGGGCGGTAAACTCGGCCCAGAGTCCCCCTGGGGGGGTTTCCGTCAGGCCTGCAGAGAGCAACAGAACCGATGGACAGCTGGAGGCCTCCGACACGCCCAAAGGCTTCCGCCTCTTCCGTAAACTGAGAGGACAGACCGCCAAAAACCCAAAGGCAGCGCCCAAAATGCAAGTGCCCAAAATCCTCATTCAGGACTTCAGTGACGGAGCTGGGACGGAGAGACCGGTTCAGGAATACAAGGAGGAGAAGCTGAATTCCCGGGAGAGGAGGCGGAGGCAACGGGAGCTCGACAGGAGGACAAAAGAGGAGCAGAAGCTCAGAAAGAAGAGAGAAAAGGAGCAGGAGAAGGTGGCGGAGCGAGAGACGAGGAAAGCGCAGATATTAGGAAAAAAGGTTGACCTACAGGATAAAAAAGAGAGATGTGACGAGCTCCACCCAGTAAAGTATCCGTCACAGCGACAAAAAACTTCTACCTCCTATGCTGAATCCTACTTTTGACAAAACATAACAGGGGTTTCTTGGGAACAAAATCTAGCAGACAAGTATTTGAAAAATAGGTCTTTTATTCAGCAAAAGCTTTGTTTTGTACTGGAGAGCAAACGAACGTAATGTAACAGACATTTTGTTCGAGTTTCCCATAATTTCAAGCCTGTAATTCGCATAATAGTCCAATAAAAAAGTGAGCTACATTATCAGCGACCGTTGTGTTCTGAAATCTCTCAGTTATTCTTCAGGCAAACTTCTCTGCTCCTCATCAGTCTACTGTCACTACACCTCCCCGTCGTCCTCACTGTCACTGGCCAACACTTCCTGGGTCGTTACTGGCTGAGTGGACACCTGAGAGGACGGAGGAAGCACCGACCCAAAGAACAGCGAACAAAACTGTGGAAAAAAAGACGGTGTCACTAATACACCAGTCCATTCTCTCATTTATTCGCTTCAAAAGACTTTACCTTCTTGTTGGGTGGTGGTTCCGGCGTGTCCGTTTCCTCCTCGTCCTCCTCTTCGTCGTATAATCCGGTCCCGTGATTGGCTGCCGCAGGCTGTTTGGAACACACAGTGGGGACAAACTGAGGTGTGGACGGTCCCGCAGATGAGGGACCTGGAGCAATACTAGTATCCATGGCGATGAGGTAGGAGTCCATGTCATCGTTCAAGAAGTCATCGGGAGCGGGAGGAGATGGGTTTGCTCTGAGGAGAAGAAGAAGAAATAAAGTATGTGCTCTATTTGTCTTTGAATGTCTGTGAACTATTTGGCTTAATTAAAGACAAACGTGTCGGTCTTGAATATTACCGTGTAGTGTTGCTTCGGTGGTGGCTGATATCATCAGAGAGGGTAGCCAGGACAAAATTGCCCTCCAGGACACTGTCTGTCACAGAAAAAACTACAGGGCTGATAAACCCAAGCCAATATTAGTGAGCTGCGACAACATACCTCATTACCAGCATGTCAAGGACTCTGTTTACCTGCCTGGTTCATCAAAGTGCATGGAAACAGGAAGACTGGTGGACTCAGCAAACACCAACAAACCCTACAAGAGAAAGGACGCAATTTAGACTCCCAGACTCCACAGTTGTGCTTCATTTCAGTCGACCTTTTATTTCTGTCTTTACTCTCTGTCATACCCGCAACTCTTTCAGACAAAATGTGATGCTTTTGTGATTTTGGACAGCAAACTGGTCAAACTCGTCCGGGCCCAGGCACAGCTCGGTCAGCATGGCCTTGCCCTGGTCTGAAAAGAAAACAACAAAAACTGGGTAGCTTTTTTAACTAGCGCGGGAGCTAGCAGGTTTAGTTTGTATCTAATGTGATCTTGTGGGTGCTGATTGAAAAAACAAGAGTACCATGCTCCTCCACATGGTTCCGAACCCACATCCGTTCATCGGTGACCGACACAGTCACTTCTTCTAGAGAAGGAGGAAAGTGCATGACAGTGTCCACCAGCACCCTGACAGAAACAGAGGAACACAAAGGTGAGAGGTGAAGCATCATTTTAAACAGTGAATTTATTAAAAAGTAGAAATAGAAACATAGAAATGACAGCAAATACAAACATGAAGTTACATTTTGAGGAGTGACTTCTAGAGGAGTGCAAAATGTGGAACTATTCCACAAACCTGGGATTACACCTGAAAACATTGCCACAGCTGTCTTTATCAAACACCGCTTGTAAGCTTTCGCTGTCCTGAAAAGACAGATTATGTGTCTTCAGGAGGCCTGCAAGAACACACCCAAGGTTACACAGCAGCACCGACGCGATGGCAAGACTTCTCATTTTGAATCAGAAGATGCCTGAAACATTCAACACGGACCACTAGTCAGGGACTGGCAGAAACAGAAACCGCTGGTACCGTGTTTGCAGTGGAGAGTAAAGGTGAGACGGTTCTTCTGCTCTTCCAGCTCAATATGGCACCTTTCCACTGTCTTCTCCAGAGTGGCCTGAGACTTAAATATGGCCTGAACACCCTGACTCACACGTAGAAGAAGGCGACATAAAGAATATTAGTTGAGAGGGTTAGTGTATGCAGCATTCTTCACAGACGCACACACACACACACACACTGAAGAAGTAGGCACAGATACTTCACAAACTCGTCACAAAGACAGCATCACGGCCTCAACCACAGCAGCAGAGTGGCAAATAAAGAAAAGTAACTAATATTGTAAACAGGGCAGCCTGAAATGAGACGTCAGCATTATAAAATCCCTCCACACACCTTTATTGCCATCTTGCAGCGGAAGGTTTGGCCAGTAGGGATTTTGTACCTACACAAGAACAAGAAGACGCAGAAAAGTATGAATGCGTATTAAAAAAATACTTTTGTGGAAAAAGCATCAGTGGGACGTGTCAGTGAACTATGTGCCACTTAACACCACTAGTGTTTAACTTGACATGGGTTATGCACACAAAAATTGCACCTGTTGAAGAAGAGGGGTGCAAACAGGAAGCAAGCATAGGCTGATCGAGAAGAGTTCACAGACCGCAGGGCCAGCTACAAGAGAGAAAGAGAGAGACTTTTCATTTACGCAAAGTGGAAACAACAAGCCTGTGGGCAGAGTGGGAGGAAGTGCAGATGTGGATGGCAGCGGCCCACCCCGTCTTCCTGAGGCTCTATGTAGAGCTCTTCTCCAATCCTGGACAGGGAATGGATGGCTTTGGCCAGCACTGGAGGGTACACGCACACGCACACGCACACATGCATGGGAGAGGCAGAGCAACCGTTAGTGCAGTCACAATAGAAAACTGTTTTGTACGCGTAACGGGACTCCTACCTTTCACATTTCCGCCCGTTATGACGCAGTCCATTTTCCTTTTAACGACGCCAACGTTCACATTTGGTACATGTTGAGTTAGCAAACTTAGCTGCAGGCTAATCTAAATTAGCGAAACAATTTCCGCAAGTGAACCAGTGATTTTTATAAATCTGAAAAAAAGTGAATTCAAATGTAATTCTGCTGCTTTGTACCCAATTTTTTGTTTGTTTCTATATCAGTTCAACCACGCTGGGGTTGTTAGAGCTTGTTCGCGTTGTTTACGCCGCCACTGACAGCTTCCGGACTGTTAACCAATCAGGAAAGAGAAGGCTGGTCGACGATCCACGCATGCGCAAAAGATATTCCAGTATGTTCCAGCAGAGGGCGCGCAAGAGGCAGAAGACGCGCTACATAGAGCAGACATTAGTTTAAAGTTAGGTTTTTTAAAAAGTAAAAAAGAAATTATTAGGTTCTTTTACTAATGATTTTATGAACTCCAGAAAATTAGGCAAACGCCCCCCCCCCTATTTTTTTACGACAAATCTAACTTCATAAAACACTGGCCATTTTTGACAAAAAATATTTCCTATATTCTGAAAACAGCAGCTGCTTTCTAAAAAAAAGATTCTAGAAACTTTAGTATTAAATTGCCCAGGCTGAAAAATGGGCAGGAAGGGAGGGCAAGTGAAAAAGATGGGCAGAAATAAAAATAGAGGGAGTGTCACTGTCACCAGACAATTATCTCAACTCACTGGTCTTTCTCGTTGTTCTGCTTCAGTAAGGTCTAAGGAACGCTGCACTATACTTTCTTCAGTGTCACGTGTGAGGTTTCAGAAGAGGTGTGACTAACACAACTGCCACGTAAGGAAACACTTGGCACCTAGTGAATGAGACAATCGTTGACAAGTGATACAACAGCAGCTCTGGGTGCAAAGCACAGGCTAAAGAGGCCGCATGGACTATGGAATACCTGGAGTATGCAGCAGTCTACGCAAGGAAAAGGAATACTCTCTGTGGAATTTAAACAAGACAGCAAAGGCCCGTTATCAGGAGAATGGGGAAAATGAAAGCACAAGGATCAAGAGACTCTGAAGGACAAAAGTTGGAGAAAGGAGCGACCCGCTTTACACCCGACTCCTAAATCATGTTTTTTGTGGGATGAGACTTCGAGGAATCTGTTCCTTTTACGTGTGCCTGTGCTTGTCGTGCTGCTGTGGGGAAACTTCTTCCAGTGATCTGCTGCACGTTCATTCCTAGATGTCTCAGTCACCTGCTTCATCGGACACCCAGGCCTTGCTGCAATCCATGCTGCAGAGACTGAGGATTCAGCAAGGCAGAGACGGGGAGACGCAGCAGCAGCTACACGGACTCAACTCAGCTGTGGCCACACGTGCAGAGGAAGCAGTAACAGAAGCCTTCAGCGCGCGGAAACTCAACACTGGTCCCGCAGATGGATATGAATTTGGTTGTAGCAGAATATTAGTGAATAAGGACCACATTTCTGTTCCGGCCCATGAAGACAACCGTCATGGTGGCCCGGATCAGGACAGGGTGGCAGGACGGGACACACAACCCAGGGTCCCTGCTGCTGAGACAGGACAACTGTTTACTGCAACATCACCTAAAGACGCCGATGTTACTTCTAGGTCCGACATGGGGACAGTGAATATCGGCAGTATGACTGTGAGTGTCCCAGAGCGGCGCCAGAGCCAGGGTTTTCAACCAAAAGTGTTTGCCTGGTCTTCCAAACCCACATATGTTGCAGGGAGTCCTCGCTATCGCGTTTTACCTGGTGAAAATGGAGAACTTGGAAGTTTTTCACCAAGTAAAGACACGCACATCACTGCGACTGATCAGACTTTTGAAAGAGGTGGTTTCAGTAGGAAACAGCAATTAATGGAGAAAAAATCAAGAAGGTGGACTCAGAAGATTAGGGAGAGATGGAAAGACAGGCCAGGGAGTTTTGGCAAAAAGCAAAAAGAGGAACAAAGGGCGCAGCAAATTCAGCTACAAAGTGTGAGTATTTGAATGCATTTCGATGACTTTTCATACATGACAAACTTTAATGAGACAGCATCGTGTGTTTGCTCGATAGAGTTCGCCCCTAAAGCAGCTGCTGACCGCCAACACCACCGTCAACGCGTCAAATAAGGAGGAAGAAACTGCGGCCTCCTCCCCAGGCGGCAGCGATGTCGTTAAAACCGCTCTGACACACACAGAAGCCACCAATAACGAAGTCAACACGAGGTAAAGAGACACATCATCAAAAAACACGTAAAAAAAGGAGCAGAACCACACAGACGTTCCCAAAGGAGTTAGAGCCCAAATCAACCCCCACGAAGCATAAGGAGGCTGCTCAAGGCTGTGATGTAGTTGCTGGCAGATGACTGCTGTCTTACATGTGCGTTGATGATCTAAGGTCAATCACAGCAGAGTAAATACAGACACTGATCCAGTTTTCAGGAACAGAGATCCTAAGCAGGCAGTTATTAGAGCTGCAGATGCCAAACAAAGAGAAATGCAGCAACACATAACACAAATAGCTTCTAATAAGTGCTGCCATGGCTGTTTGATGGAAAGGTCTGGTTTTTTTCATGTGGTGTCTGAGTAATTCTAATGAGAACAGAGAGTTTGTGTTCTTGTAGCATCTGGAAAGATGAAACTTGTTCTGGGTGTGCACGCTGCGCCTTTGGGCTTTTTTTGGCCTGTCTGACGCGTCTCCGTGTCAGTACTTCACAGTCAGAGTCAAACTGGTTGACAGCAGAGGCTCACCCAAATAACTCCAACGCACAAAAACCTGAACACGGCCTTTCTACACGCGCTTCCACTTGATCTTTTTTTTTCTCTCTCTCTTACATCAAATCCTGCTGCAGACTGTGCGCCCAATACTTTCAGTCGCTCGCAGTTTTGCAGCGAGGCTGTTTTTTACGCAGCCACAATGACGTGACACATGCAGGATGTGGTTAGAAACTGTCCTGCTGAAATAAAAGAGTCCTTCCTGAAACAGAACATGTCATCTTTTATGCAGGTTATTCAGCATAAATGTACTCCCGTTAATGTGCAGGTTACCTGTGATGCACTGCACACTCGTGCACTCCTTTGGTGTTTGCAGCCATTAGGGGGGCCTTGTCGCAGCGTTCTAATTTTTTAAAAATAGAATCAAGTTTAAAATAAGGATCCATTACTTATTAGTGCCATACTATTATTACTGTTATCATATATCTAGTGTTGATACTGTATCATTAATTGTAGTTTTTCTTTTTTGCGGTAGTTTTTCTAATTTAGGTTAGTGAAAGCAGATTAGATCAGTTTTATTATTTATTAGGTTGCTGCACACTGTGTCCGAGAAGACTGCAGTTTCATTTTTGCTTTGTGTTGAACATGTACGCAATAAAGTTGACCTTGACTTTGACTGGTAGGAAGAAGATAAATATAACAACAACTTCACGGCACGCATGTGGAAAAACCTAGATATAAAAGTTTTTTTTATTCATTAAATTGACTTAGAGGTCTCTGCTAAAAAATTCCAATAAATAGTAAAACCTGGGTCCGATTTTTTTTTTGGGCGACTAAAAGTGTGTTCCCTCTCTTCTCTTGGCGCAGCGACTTTGAGTTCAGCCTGGGCTCGTTCAGTCTGCTGGAGGAGATCACCATTGGGCAGGAGTGGGCCAAGTTCCTGACCTCCAACGTGGCCTCTGCCTCAGCAGAGCAGAGAACCCTGCAGGAGGTCCAAGCACCCTCGTTCAGCACCCAGTCGCTGGTCCCCAACCACAGCTGCAGGGTGGCATCGCCCTTTGCAGACCTCGGCGCCGTGCAGACGTGGCCCGCTGGCGTCTTCCAGCCTGTCGGCATGGACGTTTCAGGGGAGGAGCTGTGTGGCCACAGAGCCAACGAACAGATGGAATCGATGGAACACGGACACGCTCCGCCAGACATGAGAATCGGACGCCAAAGGAGACCGCTGTCGGTTTCACAGGTGGCTCACCACTTTCTCCTTTCCCAGAGTTGATGTATTCACTTGTGAAACTGTTAATCGGCTTTCGTGTGCAGCCAGCAGACGTTCAAAACAACTCATGGATGAAGAGCAGAGGGCAAATGAACAGAAAAAGACATCACCACCTAACGGAGAGGACGGACAAGGAGCCTCAGATAGACGTGCAACACCCAGACCAAGGTCAGGGGCACCTCCGTGGACGTGGGGGCGCCAGCGGGCTGGTAGGCGCATCATGTCATCGCGGTGTCCTCTTTCTTTCCATCCCACAGGAGGCTTCACGTCTTCCTGGAGCAGCTGTGAAATGGGGGCGGCGGGAGCGTCCCTCGGTGATGGTGACCCAGCTTTAAACACGTGTCCACCTCTCTCGCCATCTTTGGCCGGTCCACCTAAGGGTGTCCTCAAACACTCCGTATCCCAGGACTCCGAGTCCTCAGTGGAAATTCTGAAAAAAAGGGTAAGAATTTAAAAAAAAGGGGTGACGCTGCCCTCTTGTGGTATAAAATATGGATCTATGTGAATGTCAACATATTAATATACTATCTGTTCATCCTCTTTCTTCTGTTGGCTCAGAGGCGAGTTGAGGAGAATCGACATGTGCGTTTTTCAGAGGAAGTGGTCTCCATCATGCCTCCCAAGTTGGATCTGGAGTGGTCAGAACCCGAGGAAGACTCGGGTGAAGAGGAGGACTCTGTGCAAGAGCTGGAGCAGGAGGAGGTGCAGGCAGTGTTTGAGGAGGTGGCCCCAGCACGCAGGCCTGCGCTGCCTGCCTGGATACGGTCTCTAAAAAACCGGAATTTACAGAGAAAGCACAAAAAATGAACGTGGGAAAATCAAAACTTAAGGTGGAACAATCGCATCTTAATGCCACGTTTGGGATCCAGATTTTAAAAAAGCAACAGAACATTGCCTGCAGTGGTTTCTGGACATCTTTGATCAAACTTCCAGGTTTTTTTCTTTGTGCCAGCAGCTCCAACTGCCTCAAAATGAGCGCAGTCATATTTTAATTGAAGCTTTCTGTGCGTGAAACCCTAAATCCAACATGGGTTTCTGAGCTTGTTTAATTGGATGATTAATGGAGGACATTAGCTCTGCCGGCTTTTAACCGCCATGCCGCACTGCCTTCCAGCGTCACATGGCACTCCACCAGACTGACCCCTGGCTCAATTGCCGACTCTCCGTCTCACAGGATGAAACTGAGAGGCGTTTGAGAGCTAAAGCGCTGATGCTATCATTGGGTTGGCCCTTAATTGAAAGACATCAGCGCGCTGGAGAGATGTACTTTTGTAGTTCGGACATGATCATGCGTCACGTGCGTCAGCTGCAACCGTGTTGTCGTCACCAGACCTTTTCTTTCTGGCTCAGGCTGGAGATAAACACTGAAATCCAACTAGAAACTAGAAAAGCAGTCAAAAAGCACAGCCCTGCCCCAGGCAGCTCATTCTCAAGATACTCAGGCTTACACCCAACACAGCCTCGTGCTTGTTCACGTTCACGTGGAGGAAGCCGGTGGGCTGGCCTCCTTTTTTATCCGTTCATTTCTCAGAAGTTGTTGGAACTTAAAAATAAGTTCACCATTACCTGTTCCCCAGTAGTAATACAAGGTTATCATAGTAGTTTGCCTTATGATGAAGGCCTTTTGGTTTTGATCTTTGGAAGATCAAAAGTCTCTCCAGAATCTGCAACGTCACTAATAATTTATGTTCTATTTATGTTCTTTAGCCCATTAGCAACATTTTCTAAATAAAAGTTCATCATCAATTTTTAATTTTTTAAATTCTTTTGCTAACAGACGAGCCTCCTTCTCTCTGCCGAGGTAATTAAAGCAGCATGTGAGAAAAACAGAGTTCAGATTTTAAGATGGAGACTCTGCTGGAGTTTTTTTTTATAATGCTCCTTTATCGTTTTTTTTTTTTTTTGTTTTGTTTTTGTTTTTTAAAAAAATAATCCTGTGTTTATGAGCAGTCCTGCGACAGGAGCGTCAATGTCCCATATTCCTCCAGCCTGGTCCTCCTCCATGGAGGACGGTTTATTCAGCCTGTAAACAGATGAGCTGCAGCGGATCCATCCACGAGCTGCTTTATGGAACTGTGTGTTGTCATTTCCATTGCATGCGTTATATCGATTTGTGTGATTAAATTTGTACGTCAGACTTTGTGGCTAACTGCTGTCGATTCCCCAAAGGCCTCCATTCACAGCTGTCTCCTCGTAAATCACTGTCAGGGCCATTAGGAGGCTCTTTAGCTCCTCTCTTAGTGCTCTGGCCACAGTTTTTAGTCAGACCGAGAGAATCGAAGGCTCTGCTAAAACGTGTGCAGCAGCATTACAGACAGAGCGAGGCAGCCGTAGAATAACGTAAATGTCTCTGATTGAAATGTCTGAAGCGGACCGGGGAAGGATCATTGGGAATGACCAATGAGAGGGCTGACATGAGTCCATTAGCCTGTGCAATTATGTTGTCCTCGTGCATCACCTCCCAGAAGTAGTCTAATGGCCTCTTTGTTGACAGTCACACACACACATGCACACACACACACATATACATGCACACATACATAGTTTGCTCCAATTCTAGCCCCAAACAGGCCTTTGAAATTCTGAGAATCATCTTAAATGTCTTTGATTTGCTAATAAAACGAGTATTTTTGGTGCTCAGTAAGCAGCGAGTACAAAAACACAAATGCAGGCCACATAATTATTAGTCAAACAACGAAAGGACATTTTGGTGCATCTCTGCAGGACAAAGAGTTGCTGTCGGGGGCAAACACGATAAAAAACAACCTCCAAAATGTTGCTCTCAGTGTTGTTCTGTTCCTGTCTGCCTTTGTCTGAAACCTCGGAACCCAGTGGCTCAGCTGTGGTTTTATATAAACCACTGGATGCTGTTAATGGAGTCCAATCAAACCTTCTGCAGTTCAGTAACGTCACGAGGTGGAATTCTGGTGGTTAAAGGTCCGTTTTTAATCTCATGGATGCAGATAAGAAACAACTCATACATTTCCCAGGTATGTGCACCAGATCTGCTTACATGCCACCGTTTTACCTGTCAGTGCAGCAATGTTGATGGGTCTACTCTAAGAAACTCTGACACACACGCACGCGCGCGCACACACACGCATAACCAGTCTCTTGCAGGAAAAAAACCTTCCGAGAGCTGCCGCGGGTCACACGGGTTGGTCAGAAAGAGCGAGGGAAATCGCTCCGGAGTCGTACGAGCTCTGCATCCCCTGTTTGAGCGACAGCTGGCTGCCCGGGCTCCGAGCGAGGGACGCTTCGATCTGGGCCTCCGAAACCTGCAGCCACCAGACACTGAGAATCTCGCCCAGCTCCCACAGAAATTCCACCGCTTTCAGTGGTTACCTCTTCAAACTTCTTGGCTTTATACTGCTCGGCTCCTTTCAGGAAGTTCAGCAAGATGACGTCGCAGAGGACCGTCCCCTGCAGGGAGAAGAGCGACGGATGATAAAAACAAACCAACCTCATCACTTTAGTCCAGAAAGGAAAAATCTCACCAGTCCGACGGAGGTGAACGCAGCCACTAAATTGATCAACGTTGGGATTGTGTCAAACTTTCCCGCCTGATGGAGGCAAAAAGTCAGAAAACAAACACTTTTGTGCCTTAAAATGATTCAGTTGAGTCACTTTTTTTCCATTTTAACAAATATCGGGAGACCCTGCAGAGCCAACGTGAGGCCCGGACTCACTTTTCCAGTCACCATGACGTCGAAGCGGATGGCAAACGCTTTGTGGAGTCTCCGATACTCCGTCCCGTTCTCCGTCTTGAAATATTTGGCAAACCTGCACCCAGAGACAGCAAAACAGGAGCCTGTCGGAGTGAAAGACCGGGTCCTTGGACTGGGGGGGAGGGGGGCACTGAGAGGTGAGGGGCCATACCTGAAGTTGTAGCCTTTGGAGACGGCGTTCTTGGCGAAGGGCGCGTCCAGTCGGGTGAAAGAATACTTCGGAACGCAAAACTCAACGCTCCAGTCCAGGTTGCACTTCCACTCGACGTTGATTCCTATTTCCCCTCCCTGAGGAGGCAAGTGGACCGGACAAGTTGTGTGTAGAAAGGGATTAAAAGGCGGAAACACACCATGACATCGGATTTACGGCCGATGGGAATGAAAATGGTGGCCGTGAGGCTCAGACCTTTTCGGCCAGCTCGGTGATGTTCTGGCCGGTGTAGTTCAGCACGTCTCCCACCCGGAATATGGGGCAGAAGGGGTTCTCCTCTGGGTGGTAGTTGCAGCTCTTAATCTGCTCAACGGTCATCGTGGAGGGAAAATTCCCTCTGAGACGGAAGCGTTTGGGTTCAGCCTCAGAAACAGGAAGGCTATTGGCGTGTGTGTGTGTGTGTGTGTGTGTGTGTGTGTGTGTGTGTGTGTGTGTGTGTGTGTGTGTGTGTGTGTGTGTGTGTGTGAAGAGCTTCTGAAACCCACCTGGTGACGTTGAAGAGCGGGAAACGAATGCTGTTTTTGATGAAGATGGTGAAGTTGTTCACATCCAGCATGGGATGGCTGGAAAGGAGGACAGAAGAAGACAGGTGAGGAGGACAAGCGCAAGGCTTCCCGGCTGGCTGCGGGCGCGTCCTACATGTCCTGTTTCTCCTCCTCAGCCGGACACCATCCCTGGATCTCACACTGACCCTCGGTTTCATTGGCCAGGTCAGCGGGTTTGAGACAAACTCCTGTAACTGCACCTGTGTGCGACAGGAGAACCAGGCAGTTCGCGTCAGACGGTAACGTTAAACGGTTCACTCCAGATCTGGTGCTCACCGCTGGAGAGGATGGAGCCGAAATGCGTTTGGCAGTGTTCATCTGTGGAGCAATTAAACCTGGAAGAGGGCTGAAACACAAATACACACATGATTTCCAGTCCTACGGTTAAGTGTGATATATGATGGAAGCGTCGCAATTCATTCTGGATGATTGTCGTCGCATGAAGCTGCTGCACCTCCCAACTGGACCTTTTTGGTTTTTACCGTCAGGTGACATCAGACAAAGAAGTGAAATCAAATAAGTGAAATCCTCTTGTTACCGGCGCGTTGTTAGCATGCTCACCTCTCTACATTTCCCCTGGAACTGGTTTTCAGTGATGACGAGTTTGGTGATGATGCAGAACACTGCAGAACCCTGAAAGAAAGACCCCATTTGCGTTTTCGAAACGCATCACGGACAATTAGGAGGCAGAACTTCATCTGGCCGTGAGCTAAAAAAGGTCACATGACCTGGTCGGATACCTCCGCCGGCCTCATCAGCCACACACACCTGAGAGGGGAAGACGTAGTCGGCCACATCCATCACCTGACCCTGGTGGTAGCCGAAGCCTTTGACCTTGGTCATCACCGAGGACTCGATGCCGGTGTCGGACGTCTGATACGCCTTCTCGTGGATGAAGACCCAGCTGCAGGACGGAGAGAGGGATTTTTCACCTTGGAGGGGAGGTCAAGAGGTCAAAGACAGACAGAGGACGAGAGGAGGGAGACGGCTGGCTGTTTTTGGGGGTAAAAACCAAGGTGGAGGTTGGTTATCCAAGGGAATAAATCAATGAATCAATAAAAAATGAGGGCAGCTTCACAATGAATTACCACTAAAAATCTAAAAGATGAAGCGATAATAAAAGAAAGCGTACTTACTTTATTTTGTATATAGTGTCATAAAAAAAGCAACTGTCTAACAAGCACACATTTAATCTTTAAATATCCTAATAAAAACCTGCGGACCTGCTAAAAAGGCAGCAGTTTCCATTTTCACTTCACGTTTAGTGTGAAAGACAACGAGGAAGAGCCGCTTTCTGACCGCCTGCTTTTCAGTCAGCAAACAGAGAGAACCAAAAAATAAAGAAAAAGAAAAAAGAAATCCCCCCAAAACCAGACAGACACAAAAACGACTGACCCAACGAAGTAGGTGATGATGAGCAGCTGCACGATCCGGTTGACGATGCCCACCGACCAGCTCTTCACCACCACCGACTTGGTGGTCTCGTACGTGAAGAAGTCGGTAACGAAGCCCCAGAGCCACGAGCCCATGGCTGCCCGTCAGTGTGTGGCAGAGAGCGAATATGTGTGTGTGTGTGTGTGCGTGAGAGAGAGGCAAGTCCGGCTCCAGCTGAGAGTGCGGGGACGGCCTTGAAGAGTCCACTTCCACTCGTCTGTGTGGCCGCCGCCGATCGCTGTGGGTAAATATTTGATGGTGGGCTCTGATCGTCTGGCGTCTCTGCCTCCTCGCCTGCTCTGATTGGCTGAGATCCTCCAAACACACCTCCCACTCTTTGCTCTAAAAATGTCCCTCCCTTTTTGCTTGATTTCCATAACCACAAAAAAATAAATAAGCAGCATCAAAATGACATTTGTGTGTACTGGGACTGTGATGGGGGGACTGGTGCCTCCCAGACGTCCCCTCCCACCGTCCACCTTTAAAGGCTCATCCACGCCTCCGTTGTTACAGCCATTTATCCTGTAAATGATGTCAAATGAGGATTTTGGAGATTCCAGGTGGAAACGTGCTATTCCCGAGACGCTATTCCCGACGGCCTCCGGTGTGGGAACTGCTGCTACGTGCACGTGGCGGCCCTGGGTGTGGTATACAGGTGAGCTCAGGCAGCAGGTGCACAAGTATGTGAGCTGAACTGGATCCTCCGCGTGCACCTGAACCGCGTATGCAGCTGAGAAAAACAATAAAAACACAAAAGATTCCGGGAACGTCCCGCTCGGAGCTTTGATCCTTTGATCTCATCCTAAAACAACGAGGGGAAACCACAGGCCTCATTCAGAGCCTGTTTTTTCTTTCAGCTCAACGACAAAGTGGAAAAAGTCAGAGTCGACGGTGCTTAGAAGCCTTTATCAGAGCTCTGAACTCCAAATCCACTGGTGAAAAAAGCGATACGCTGTGGCGTTACGCACAACTGCACCATAACGGCGACATATGATACAACCACTTACGCTCACAAGCACCGACACCATTAATGCTTCTCACATCGGAGGGATAATATAATGAAGCAATGACAGTATGTCTGCGCGCGCGTGTGTGTGTGTGTGCGCGCGCGTGTGAGTGTGGCCCTCAAGACGATACCATTTCTTAAGTGGGTCCATTATGTTTGCGATCAATTAATGGTAACCTGATACGAGCCAGGCACAAACACACGCGCGCAAACAGGCGCACGAGCCATCAGGCGGCACGTGAGCGTCACAAAGACGCGTCGGTGCTCCTGTAATGGCCGCCGATGCCATGAAACGTGGTGGTGAGTGTGAGACGCTGTTTGTCTGAATGCAGCAGCATCGTCGTCCACGCTTGGACCCAAACGTGTGTGAACGCAACTGACACACACCGCTTTCACGCGCTTTTCACTGTTTTTTTCCTGAATCACCTAAAAGCTACAGAATCGGTGGGGAGTTTCTGGTGGGAATTCAAGCCAGTGAGGAAATGGAGCAAAATAAATAGTAAGAAAACCAACCCAAACTAAGGGTCACCCAGGGGTCACCTGGTCGATCTCACCAGAACAGTTTTACTGTAACAGGAGCTCCTTCTCATCAAAACCAGCCCCGTCAGAATGGAAGTCAACCACACATCCGGCAGTTTGGCTTCTTAAAAGCCACCTGGTTTGACATGGGTGTAACAGCGCTTTCACAGACCGCAGCGTACTCAGGGCCGGGGCCCCGAGCTCAAACCACTGTCTCTGAAACGTTCACCAGTGCTGCCGTGAAACTTCCCGGGATAACACTTCCCAAACCACCCCGCCTGGTTAAATGGCGGCCCGCTGCGGAGTCAAACCCTGCTGGAATAGAGGCGGCGTTAGCAGCTTGTTTTCTCCGTCCTGGACTTTCCCTGGACGAGTCCCTGGGTTGGTTTCTAGTGGGTCTTAATTTAATTGTTTTTTTCTTCATAAAAACAGTTTTTGGTTGTTTTTTTTTCAATAGTGGTTGATGTTTACAGGGCACGTGACCAGAGAAATGACCCTCACACACAGACTGAGTAGTTTGTCGGTATGTTTTAGTGGTTGGCTCTTGAGGGGCCCCACCCCAGGACCTCGGGCTGCCACACCCGTGCGTGCTGAGCCGAGCCATCAGGGGGTCCAACCGAGCACCAGAAGCCCCTCCAGGTCTGGCGGACAGCCTGACGCCTTCTCGTCTCCGGAGGTTCCTTCATCCTGAAGAGACTTAGATGTAATCAGATTACAGCCCAGGCGTCGCTCCAAGGGCCCCGTTTTAAGTTTCAGACACAGCACGATTCAACTATTGAGTTTTAACGTAATTATGTTCAGCAGAAATGTTTTCATCTTTCGGCAGCATTAGTTTCAAATATGAGAGACACCAAACTGCCTAGAAGCTTTGACGATAGAGGCAAAAGAATATTAATGCTGCAAGTTTGTGATTTGTTATGAAATTGAACATAATCCAGATTAGAGTCAAATACACATCAGTTCCTTTTTGTTAGAACTTTGTTGTTTAATAACGTGAAAAGTCCTGAGGTAAAAAAAAAAGAACCTTTAAAATCGTGATTGTTGGATCTAAAACTACCTCAAGAGTCGTTTGACTGAGCGACCAGCTGAGGGCGAAAAACGCTGGCAAGAATTATTGAAAACGATTTATTTATTCATCATGAAAACATTACAAGTCAAAATACACAGAGAAAACTGCCTTTTACAACAGGATCAATACGTGTCAAACTAACCTCCTAACCGCCCACAGCTAGAAAACTAAAACCACCTGCCCCCGCAGGTCCGCTGGGGGGAGCCCCTCCGTGGACTCCAGGAATGTGGTACACCTGTATACCACCAGAGTTTTTGGATGTCCTGCTGAAATGTCCAATAGCACGAGCGCTTTCAGAAAAAAAAAAGATGCATTTTTACACTGAAAAATACAGCGAAACTGTTGATTTGTGTTTTTCAGTCTGCTGATGAGAGCAGCGGGAGGCTGGTCCGGTGAGGAACTCTTCAGTCCGACTCCTCCTCTGAGCTGGCAGGGGTGGACATGGCTTCCTCCTCCTCCTCCTCAGAATCCTAGTGACCAAAAAGAAAAAGGGTGAGGACATCATCTGGACGCTGTTGCTGTGGCCTGGCGATCGCTCCGCTCTCTTTACCTTCTTCTTCTTCTTCTTTTTGGACTTGCCCTTGCGATCGGAGTCGGAGGAACTCTCCTCGCTGGTCTCAATGAACTCCCGACTCTTGAAGCTGTCGTTGCCGCCTCCCCGCTCCTTGTCCTTATCCCCTCCGGCAGACTTCCTCTTCTCCTCCCTTTTCCCTGCTGCTTTCTTTGTCTCCCTAATCAGCGGAGAAAGAGCGGCTCAGTCCAGGAGTCCAAACCTGGGTGGAACCAAGCCATCCAAACTCTGATGGGACTCTTACTTCTTGGAGGTGGAGGTGGGCATCCTGCCACTCTCTTTGAACTCCTTCTTTGCTTTTTCGTACTCCTCCTTCGCCTCTCCCGCCTTCATTTCCCATTCCTGAAGTAGGAGGCGGCAGAAGAAAGGAAATAAAACGGCAGAGTCGACACACCAGGCAGAACTTCAGCGGCATCGTGAACCCAGGCCCGGCAGAGGGGTTTTGGGGAAGAAGCACCGGGTCCAGCCCTTCCGTGTCACTGCAGTTTTAGATGAGCGGAGCACAAACAAGAGTCTGCTTTTCTAACGGCTCACCTCCTTCTCCTCTTTGCCCAGCTGTCTCCACATCTCCCCGGCCTTCTTGGATATCTCGGTAATGGAGATTCCCGGGTTCTCCGACTTGATCCGCTCCCGACTGCTGTTGAGCCACAGCATGTAGGCGCTCATTGGCCTCTTGGGGCCACCGGCGTCTTTCTGCTTCTTCTACAGGGCCACAGACGCGTTTAGGCTGGAAGCTGGTCCGATGCTCTGAGCGTCCCCAAATCCTGCCCCGTCTCACCTCTTTCCGCGGTTTCCTCTCTTTTTTCTCCTTGACGACTTTGACTTTCTTGGCCTTCTTCTTGGCGCCCTCGTCCTCGCTGTCGTCCCCGTCCTCGCTGCTGTCGCTGGCCGAGGCGTTGCTGTCGTACCTGCGGTAACGGAGGACAAAAGGACGGCTGTTGTGTCCGCGTCCCTACTGAACACCCCCGGTCGTACAACGGCCGCTCACTCTTCGGCGATGTCGTCGTCCTCCTCTCCGGGATTGAAGGATTCGTCTAAAAGGTAGAAAGAACAGGAGGGCCGTTTGAGCCCTGCGCATCTGCTGCGGCGGTGGCGCGTTGGGCGCCGGGCCGACTCACCGCTTCCAGAATCGGACTCGTCGCTGTCGTTGCCCTCCTCCCGGATTTTGCCCTCGGCCTTCATCCTCTCCAGGTAGGCGTCGTGCTGGTCGTCGTCCGAGTCGCTGTACTCGTCGATCTTGCCCTTCATTCCCTGGAAGAACACCTCAAGGTCACCAGACGCCCGCGGCCAGGCCGGACGGTTGGAAGCAGCCAAAACACTGGGGACTAGCCGACGGCGGGGAAACGCCCACGGTCCCCTCATTCGGCCCGGCGCCACCGACAGACACCTGTTTATCCTTTCAAGCACGGTTTTTCTTCCCTTTGATCGCTGTCGGCATCTGCGAGTCGAGCAGGCGGACCCGCGTGAAAACAGGAAATGGAGGACGAGGCCGCCGACCCGTTAACCCCATAACTGCTCCAACCACCAAACCAGAATCAGCACGGCTGCCATTACGCAGGCCTGAAAGGTTGTCTGTTCAAACCCAATCAGCCCTGTGTGGAAGGTTAGAGCACACCAAAGAGCCCCTCAACATTAGTCAGCAGGATGCAGTACCCACACACACACACACACACACACACACACACACACACACACACACACACACACACACGTTCAGCCGTCGAAAACGAGAGGCCGACCAGTCCCGTTAGTCATTCATCACTCCGGCTTCGTCGGGCTCCACACCCATCAAATCAGAGGTACCGTCAAAGTCAAAGCGCCCACACACACAAGCACCCATCCCCATGCAAGAGGAAGCGGCTCACGCGGGACACCCGTGAGCATACCCACCTTCTTCTACAGGGGTGACAGGAAAAACACGGAGAACAGGACATCAATATCTGGGATCGGTTCCGACCACGTTCAAACAGACTTCGTTTAGAATCCGTGAGGTGTTTGCGTGGTGTGCGTTACCTCTTTGAACCCTCTGTTCTTGATGTTGAGCTTCTTGGCATTGACAAAATCAAAGAGTTTGCCGTATTCCTCCCTGGAGGAAGAGAGAAGGATGGTGAGAAACGAGCCGATGACTCCCAGCTCGCTTGTTGCGTGTGAGGGGAACGGATCCTGAAATAGAAGCCTATACCGTCAATATCTAATAATATGCTGCATGACCAGGCTTTTTGGTCTAAGTTTCAAGCGTCCCTTCCCACAAATACTGTTACTTTAATTGAATTCTGACCACTGGGTAAATTTAACGCCGGATGTCCTTTAGTCGCACTCGTTTACCTTTTCCACTCATGCTGCACGTGGGGGAAAAAGCCGCCTGGAAGTGCAACAGCGTATTACTGCTTTCTAATTTAAAACCACCGGAAAGCTACTTCTACCCAAAAAAAAGCCGCAGTCATCGGATTGAGCCCAGAGAGAAGACGAGATTTCCCTCCTGCACCTCCACAGAGGAGCGGCCACCCTGAGCGGACAGCAGGGGGCGACAGCGTCCAGAACCAGATCCAGGACGTAAAAGCCAACTGAGAGATTTCAGATGTAGGTTTAGGTTGGTAGCTGGTATCGAGACTCTAACCAGCGGGTCTAGTTAAGCTGGTAACACTGAGCGTATTGAATAGAAGCTGCTCTGGCTCAGATCGCGTCGTTCTCGGGTCGACGTCGGGCGCCTTCACCTCTCGATGCTGCTGAAGGTGTACTGGTTTCCCTGTTTGGTCTCGATTTCAAAGTCGAAGGAGCGCGTGGTGGTGGTGCCTCGAGCAAAGTTGACGCAGGAGATCTCCTCGAAGCGCAGGTGTACGGGAGGCTTGTGCACGTAGATGAAGCCTCGCTCCAGGGGGTAGAGGAGGCCCGACGACGCCTTGAAGGAACAGGTGATGCACTGAGCGCCGGAGTGGCTGCGGAAGAATGAGCAACACTTAAACACTGCTTGCAAATATCCCCCCACACACACACACACACACACACACACACCCCCAAGCCAAACAAGGGTTTTATTTGCTGGATTAGATACATACCCCTGGAAGTTTCCTGGCACAGTAATCTTGCGGTTGACCAGAGCCTTCATAACTCTGCTCACCATCTCATAAAGAGACCCTGACATGTGTTTACTGAGTTTACCCTCAAACCGACGCTCCACATCCTCCCTGTTACACACACACACACACACACACGTAGGTTAGACCTTTAAATGCATCACCTTGGTTTCTGAAGCCAGCGGGCACACTATGACTGCCTCTCTGGCTGGGTTACAACATGACAGCCTGTTCTTGGCTGCGCTCCACTCACTCGCTCATGTTGAGGGCCAGGTTGATGTTCTCCTCCTTGGAGAACAGCAGAATGAGAAAGTGATAGCGCGTCTGACCCTGTTTGATGGGAGGATCCAAGCTGATCTGTTCAGACATAACAAAAGCGCGCGCGGTGAGAACCTGCGCACAAACGCACGTACGGAAGCTTCGAAAGAGCGTCACGGAAATCCCATTACCACAAAGAACATCTGCCTCTGGTCCTTGTGGGGCAGCAGGAAGAGCCGGAGAACGGTGGTGTAGGGGATCTTGTAGTCAAAGGTCTTACCGTGAAGGTGGAGGAAGGTTGGGTAGATACGGATGTCGTATCTAAGGGGGAAACAGGGTTAGAAAGCGGAGGTATTCGCGCTCGTGCTGGGTTAGGAGTTAAGCGGCTCTCCTCGGCTTCGTCTGTGCTACGACGGGGTCTTTCTGGACCTACCTTCCTCTGGGAGTGAGACACTGCAGCTCTTTGAAGATACACACAGCATCTCCAGTGGCCTGGATGACATCAGCCTTAGACAGCACATTCTGGGCGAAGGCCTGCGGGGAATCCTACACCTTAATACACAATACGCAAGGAAAAGAGAGGAAAAGCGGAGGGAGGAAGTATCTCCCGACCTCAACTGGGTCTTGTCTTTCATCCGTCTGGTTGGGTGGGACGTAGAAGCGCACCTCCATCAGGGAGATCTCTGTGTCGTCGTTCTGGTGGAACTCCAGGGTCACCTCGTTTTTCCCAGTGGCGCACTGGGACACGTTGGAAAGTGGGATCTCAAATGCTGTGTTTTCATTGATGTCGAACTGTAACAGAGGCCCTGCGATGGGAGACAGAGACGAGAAGTCCTCATGGCGGCGGTCTCTCAGTTTAGTAAGAGAACAGAGTGGTGTCCTTACCCGAGAACTTGGCGGTGCCCCAGTTCCATCCTTTCACACTCATGTCTTTCTCCGTTAGCTCCACTTTGTAGTTTGCCTTGAAAAACTCCGAGATCTTTTCAAAGTCCTGAGGGACAAACGGCACAGGAGGGGGGGGCAGAGAGGCAGGGGACGCGTGATGCAAACCAGAAAGTAACGCCGGCAGAAAAGGAAGCGATGACACGAGGAGGAGGAGGAGGAAGGAGGCGAAGAAACGCCGACGTGAGGGTGACCTTAGGTCTAGCGACATTCTCCGTGTGTAGTTCAAAGCTTTAAAAAAAACAGAAAATCAGCCTCAGAGAGCTTGAGGGGAGGAACGCTAATTGGTTACACCGCAGTTACAAGCGCGATGGCCACTGCTGAGGTCTCCTGGGGAGACAGGAGGTGAATGTAATCCATCCATCCTCACTCCTCTTTCCTTCCATACCGTCGCTGACAATCAGCCTGTTTATTTATCCTGCAGGCCTGCTTACAACTAAAAAGGCTGCATACAGCAAAAACACATGGCCAACCTCTCTCTCCCTCTTCCCCAAACACACACACACACACACACACACACGTGGAAATGATTGTACCCTATGAATGTGTGCGAAACAAGAGTGAGGAAACAGTTTACGCACCTGGATATCTGACTGTCTGTAAGGTTATTACAGCCAATTAGAGCCCATGGAGTCAGTGTGTGTCAGTACGTGTGCACTAATTTTCATCAGTGTGTTTGTTAGCCTGAGTTAAGACATTGTTTAGACAGCAGGGCATGTGTGAGCAGATGTGTAAATGAGTAAAAAAAGGGGGCCGGTGGGTGCAGAGGGACGCCTGCTGGTGCAGAGGTGTGTTCCTTCGCTGTTGTGCTCCTCGGGCCTGCTGCTCGCTACGGTTTGGGCAGATTTGTAGTTGCTTAGCTCATTTAATCATAACCAACACAACCCCCCACAACCCACCACCCACAGCCGTATTCATTGCAACTTCACGTCTGGCTTCTATTCCTTCGTTTTCAACGTGTAACCCAACAACTTTTGTCTTTTTTTTGTTAAAAGTGGAGAAAATGCATTTTAGTGCCCATGATACGGCAATAAGATTGCTTTCTGAAAGGATATTTTGGGAATTTCTGCTCACCAGACTGTAATAAACCAAATACCATGAGGATCTTTTTACTTGGGTACGTTCACCCCATGGTGACCAGTTTTTCCATAACTTTCTCCCTTCGATGTCTGTAATTCAAGCTAGCAGACACCTCCACAGCCCCAGCTCCTCCAGCAGGCGACTGCAGATCGGCCACAACCC